>JAPDSC010157663.1:75997-128629 GCA_026290005.1 Latrodectus geometricus | reverse complement strand
TATATTAGGAAAACGTAACCCGTTTTAGAACAAATTCAGTATATTATTTCATTCATGATCTCTTTCCTGAATCTCGAATTTGCTGTAATAAAACGGAACAAATCAGATGACCCTCTCAAACACCCCTCAAGAACCCGAAGCCTCAAATTAACACCAACACCGACGGGAAGAGGACGATCCATCATAATAGAAGATTCAAAAACCGTGATTCGCTAAGGTTGAGAAAAATTTCTTCTTATGGGATATCTTTTAATTCCTTTCTTCTTCATCGTAATCGCTTCGTATACCGTCTCATTTTATCACGTGTTTAGTTCCCGGATGTAGAGACTCTTGGGTAATCGTGACTATCGTCTGATAGTAATCACTGCTATTTTGCTCCAAATGAAAAGAATTCTTCAGAGGGGTGGGAAAAATGTTATGATATGAAACCTCTTGAGAAAGAAAAAAAATTAAAATAGATCATAGATACAGTGCAATGTACACATAAATCCTTGATAAATTGCAATAAAATAGTTTGAAGGTTGGCTGATCATGGGCTCCTAATTGTATCAACAGGGTATTCTAAGCCTGGAGCAGTTATTAGCAGTGCTGATTTTGTAAACGAGAAATCGTTTTTTTAGAAAATAATATTATAGAGTACATGTGCAGAAGCTAATAAAGTAATTTCTTGTAAGCAGAATTTTATTAAATTTATATATGCAGCAATTAATTCAATAAAAAATGATCATTTTAAAGTAAACTAAGCAACTCTTGAAGAATTTCAAAGGTATATGCATCAGTAGTATATGCCATTTTTAGATTTCAATATTGAATTTTGATTTTCCCAAATTAAATAAAGTGTGAGTATGCTCTTTAAAAAATTTTTTATCTTAAAACAAAACTAAATATTTCATCATAAAATATTGTATGCTAAATAGTAATCACTAATGTAATGATTTGGATGATAAAATGTGTAGACATGTTTATGAAATATATCAAAAATACAACCAAACCATAAATATTTGTTCTTAGGGAAGAGGTAATTTTTTTATTAAATTTAATTACAGGAGTCATATTCAGTGTTATATGCAAAATATATATTTGTATATATTAATGATTGAAGAAAGCATACGCCATTTTTTAATATATTTGATATAACTTGCTTATACTTAGATAAATTATATTTGACCACTTATAAAAAGCAACATGTAAATCTGTTTTAATTGCAATTTTAAAGAAGTATTGAATATGTTATTGTGCAGTGGCATTTGAAACCACTGTAAAACTCATTCAATTCTTCATTAATTTCCCTAGACATCCTATCGAAGTATAATTAAACCAAATTGTCGAGCACAATTAAAGTTTTAATTAGAATACCGTGAATTTCCAAGTATTTCTCATCTGTATGTAAAACAAGATATTCCATCCATTTATTTGTATTAAAAACTATTAATTCGGATTTTACAATCGATAAATTAGAATTTAATAATACCAAATGAATGAATGAGAATATATATATATATATATATATATATCTGATTAAATAATTGATATCTCTTTTCAATACAATAAAAATTTCATTTTATTAGAAGAATATATGTGAAATTGAAGCTGCAATTTTAATTTAATGCCAGCTCTCCATTTCATCAACTACATTCTCAAAGATATTGTCCCTGTACTATAAGGGAATCCAACAATCTAAAAAGTCAGTACTGGAAACTTAACTTCTAGAATAACAATAAAATACAAATAAAATTAGTTAACGCATGCTATAGCTGTCTAGTGGTCAGCATGCTTGGCAGTAGATACGGTATTTCTGTGTTTGATATCCGGTTCGGGCATGGATGTATTTCCTCTCTCTCCTGTCTTTGTCCTTTTCTTGTATGAATAGTTGCTTAACCTATAAACGGGTGTCTATGGCATGTGTGTACTGAAGAAGTCGGACTGCACACCAAATTATGGCTCAGCTGGAAAAGTGGAAAAGCGCATCCCAAATTGTCAGCCTGTCTGGCACGTGACAAAAAAAAAAGTATACTATGCTTTCAAAATTAACTGAATTTAAACAAAGAATTACTAATTTGAATTAAAAACTAGATCAATGATCCTACTTTACGTGAGGTAGTTAAAAAAATTGCTTATTATTATTTTTACGTGTAATATAATTATTACATATAAAAATAATTATTCAATTATATTCTCTCATCTCATATATTATACGATTCATATTATATGCATGTATTAGTTATATACACTAAAATTATTGCTTCAATAAGAAAACATAACAAAAGAAGATTTATTCGATATATATTTATGATAAACAAGGAAAAATCATTCTTAATAATTTTAATGTGGTATAATAGTTTTACTGTGTATCAATTTAAATAAATTACGGACTTAATGATTTCTTTACTTTTAAAAGAAAATGAATCCTTGACATGCATTGCATCAATCTTTCCATATGTTTGGCTTCTAAGAATGAATTATTATTAAGTAACTTTTACGAAACTGTAAAAAAATGAAGCAGTAATCAAGATAGTTTTCAGTTTACTTCAAGATGAAATAATTTCCTATGACAATATTTTTTAAAAATAAAGTTTCCACGTTAATAAAGTGTGTGGGGGGGATAAGTGGGTGGGTGGAAACTTAAAATAATAAAATAATAAATATTTAAACTTAGCATTAGAAATATTCATAAAAATTATTATTAAATTACAAAAAATAAAAATATTAAAAACGATAAGAAAAAAATGAGATAAATAAAAAGTTTCTTATCTCGCTTATTAAAAATCTCCAATCATAAATTAAAAATTTTATCAATTTTACACATGTGATTTCAGCATATTTAATTTTAAAAAAAATTATGGGATTTTTTTTAGCATATAAATCTTGTTTTAATATATTTTATATTTTTTATTTTTAGCAAGTATTTTGTTTTAATATAAATAATGTATTGTTTAAATACAATTTTTTATTAAACTAAACTTATTTTAAATTATTTTGTTAATATTCTATGTTTCCTCCGGTATTTAATGCATTATTTTTAATAGCATTTCACAAAAAAAAGAATATACCTTCTTTCTAAAGTCTTCCCTAAATACTTTTCGAATTGAAAACAAATTATTTTCCTGAATCGCACAGTGAGAGTTATATTTAAAATATATTAAAGAAAGATGTCTGGATTCGATAACGCGATTTAACAAAGCTGAAATTACTGAACTCATCCATCAATTGAAAGTAAGGAGTAAAAAGGAAACAAAAGCTCAAAAAATAAAAGAAACAAAATTCTATTACCAGATTTCTTATCAAGTTAAAGGCCTGCTTAGAGCTATGAAGGAAGCGTCAGGCGAGTGAAATAAAAATAAACATCAGAATACATACAAAGAAGAAAATCACACACTTGGTTGGTTGATGCTCGACGTTTGCGCTAATCAATGAAAGGTTTAGGTAAAAAAGGGAATAAATAAACAGACTCGAAATAATAATGATAATAATAAAGGGAAAAGTCTCCCTCTGTAAAGGGAAAACCGAGTTGTCAAGCGCAAAAGCAATCCCAGATATCAAGAAGATAGCCTAGCTATTAGCTGGAAATCCATTAGAGAAATAAGCAAGCCAATTTCATTAGCACGTTCTTTCTTCTTTAACTTCTCCGCCTACCCATTTCCCATCTCCTGGTATCTACCGTAACTGCTATACTTTGGGTTTCATTGCTTTTATCATCTCAACCCTTTTTTTTCTTGCCGTTTTTTTTTTTTCACTTCTCTTTTACGCTTATCCAGGTTTTTCAAATTGAAGCAGTCAGTCGGATCCTCTAGTTCCAGACGAAGGCGGTGGGGGCACTGCTGTCGCCAGTGGGGTTCTATGCTTCTGTTCGAAATTGGAAAAGATAAAAGCTCTCTCTGAGTTGGAGGCTGAAGTGATATATATATCTATCCATTAATCAATCACTTAGGATTTTATTTTTGGTAATGTTCCCCCAGCCCCTACCACCCTCGCACGTGATACTTTTAAGTGCCTGATTGAATTCCATTCGGAGAAATAACGTCCCCACCGATCTTCGCGTCATCTTTTTAGAACGCGAAGAGCTGTGATGTTTGGAATTGAGACGGCAGACCTCTTAAAAGTTATTTCCCTTTTCACTTGGCGTGAAACGTTTCAATGGGTTTAAATTAAAATGTTCAACTCAAATCGATTTTTTTACGCAAATTTTTTTCACTTGTTTCCGAAAAGCTTATAATCAAAACTTACTAACACATAGGTTGCTGTTGTTTTCTCAGAATAACAAGCTCCACCCAACTGAGCTGAGATTGGCTATAATTCTTAGGACTGCCCAGTTTATTACGTATGAACAAAAATAATTTAAGTTTTAAGGATTCGAACATTACATGCATCTTAATGATTTCAAACAAATAAAGTTAATGACATATATACAATTAAATATCTTGTACCTATGTCCCATGTTTATTAATTTGATTGTAAAGAAAATTTCAAAACATCTGAAAGCTCCAAGAAGAATCACTATCGTAAATGTGCAATATCAGAAATTGCAAAATACTAGTAATTTTTAATACAGTTTTAGAAAAAAAAATACCGAAATAAAACTTAAATGTTTATTTATATTAGTTTGTAACAAAAGTTTTCTTCTTTAGCTAATGTTGACTGCGCAAACAGTTAACGTTGAGATGTTTGTTTATATTTTGCTAGATGATTTTTTGGTATTTCATAGGCAATTTGCTTTAAACACTGTGCTGTGAAGTCTGTAAAAACAATTTGTTATTATTAAATATAGGGTGCCTGAAATGGAATCATCTCACTACCAGATTTGAATTTTCATTTAATTATTTTCTGTTGCAAAAAATCAGCTACAGAATGTCAGAAAATCATTTGTAAAAATTTAAGTACTACTGTTATATCATATGATCAATTTATATCGAAAGTTTAGAAATAAGAACTATGTCAGTCAAGAAGTAAAGCGTTCTGGCCAGTCTACAAATGTTAATGAGGTTCGCCTGCAAGAACTTGTTTAAGAAAATAAGCACTGAACTACTTGAGGAGTTAGACATTAGTGCTATGTCTCTTAGCTGCTCTATACATCACATAAACTTGATATACATAAAACTCCGAGTACCACATGAGCTGTTGTATCAGAAGATGTATCATCTACTGCAATTCAGGATAAACGTGTCCTGCATTTAGCTACTCGAATATCAACGCAAAGACAAAATTCTGGATCGGATTGTCACTTGTGATGAAAAGTGGATTTACTTTAACAATATAATATGAAAAGGGGATTGGTTTTCTCTCGTGGAGCCCGTCAGTGCTATTTCTGATTCCATATGGTTTCATGCTATTCCAGTATAGTAATTTCTAAAATAAAATGTGGGGCGTATTAAAATTATTATTTTGAATCTTATATTTTGATTCTTGTTATGCACTTTAAAACTTATAGTAAAACAGAACTTTACACAAACAATATTGTACACTTGCGAACCAAAAGAAATAAACGGAATTCATGTACTTTTTCAAAACCTTTTCTCAAGAAAATTACTGTTTGGAAATAGTGAAACCAAAGTCCTCTTAAATATTGTTCGAGATTCCTGAAAACTTCTGGCCTATTAACATCATAATTTTAACATATTTATAGATGTTAGCATCCTCAGATTTTGGAATTTTAAAATCTTTTAAATTTTAATTAACTTTAATAATACAATTAAATTAGCATGCATTCTAAGTAAGAAGTAGCAATTTGTGATACTGGTTTTTCGAGGGAACCAGACAATGATTATTGTCGATACTATGTTGCTTTGCAGATCACAGAAAGTAATACTTCAGAAAGTGACATTGATTAAAAGCCTTGAACAACATTGTTTGAACATTTAAAAATATTATATAACATGCTTAACATGCCTCAAAAATCAAAAAAAAATCAAAAAAAAAAAAAAAGCCGGAAATTTGCAAGGAATTCCTCCTTAGTAAATCCCAGGTACAAAAGATGTTTGGGGCTAACCTGGTCACAACCTGGATAGCCTGATGAGTCGGTTGTTAGCTTCGCAAATCACAGGTTGACAACAAAAAGATCATGCTTTGTATCTGCTGCGATTGTCATGCTATTATCTCCAAAGAATATCTTGTAAAAAATAAAACCATTGTTAGTAAGGTATGCAGCGAGATTCTAGTCCTTGTTGACGCTGTTATCAAATAATAACATCGAACAGAATTCCGGTGGCATAAGGTACTGTTCCATCAATGTAATGGAAGACTACATTTGTCCGCATTCACCGGCTACACTCTGTGCTGATTCTAATGGGATTTTTTCACGTCCAATATATAGCCTTGACATCACTTCTTCGGACTTTTATCTTTCCTCATACCTGCAATTACATCTTGCTGGTGCTGTCTTCAATCCCGCACAGGAAGTCAGTAATGAGGTTGATTTGTTTTTGGACTTGCGGGGTTCATATTTCTGGGCCGAAGGTCTTAGAAAACTAGTAAAAAGCAGGCAAATAATCATAGATTCTAGTGGTAATTACTACTCGCAATTAAAGATACAGCTCTCATCTTTTGTTTTTCTTTCTTAAAATCAAAATATGTGTTATCATCAATGGTAAGTAAAAAATGAATCCTTCTTTCAACATGATAATACTTTATCTCCGTGTAAGAAATAAATATTTACATATAAGATCATCACAAGGGAATATTGCTTGTGACACAAAATAATAATAAATATGGGCTCCAGATATCAATAGAAATGGTTAACAGCAAACCTGAAGATCATTGCCCATTCGAAAGTATGACCACTTCAAGGGCGAGTTACATACTCTTCTTCCTGCTATCTTAGCTATAGCGGTATGTAATAAACATTTATAATAGATTGTCCTATGCAATTCATCACACTGATCAAGCTGCTCTTTTCAATCTGATCACCAAATTTCTAGCGTCCATGGAAAATATTTGAATTTTTAATGTCTGTCATTCTTAATGTTGGACATTTTATCTAATATAAAAATATAGCCTGCAAAAAGTTAATATGGTCGGTCCGTAGAGCAACACAGCAATATTTTTTTTTATTTTTAAGATTCCTTCACTTATATTGCTTTTTTATGATAAACAAAATGTAAGGCATTTTGCATCACTTACATACATTACAATATTCCTGCTTATGCATTGATTACACATACAGGGTACATTTACAATATTTCTGTTTATGTATTCATGAAGCTTCATGTCACGAAGAATATTATATATATTGTGACGTTATTGCTTTATAGTTATATACAGAAAGACAAAAAATTATGACAGTCACTACAGTTTACCATTGAATCTATTTAAATGTCATGCTAAACACTTGATCATGTGGGAACGATATATAATTTGTCAAGAAGTACGTGAATCATCATTTCTTCTGTTTCCTGTGTGTGTTAACTGCTGATCTAAGCGATTTTGTCAGAGGGATAAAGTCGTAAAAGGAATATTTTAAAAGTTTCACGACAGTCTGGAAATAATACAATTTGACATCTAGAAATAGAGTTGTCGCTGTAAGTACAACACCTTATGGAATAATGATGGTGAAATGAGAAGCAGACAAAACAGTGTTGTATCTTTTCTCATTATTAACGATACTAGATGCCTCAAAATATCCAGCTTCGTGAAATACATGGGCGATAAGAGGTTACAAATACTACTGACATATGAGCATAGTATTACTGTGACCCACATTTTACAGTAGCTGAATTGAATCGCTTTCTGCAGTTGACATTTTATCTAGCGGAGCAGCTTCTGCAGCCTTTATCAACATTGGCTACGACAATCAATATTTATTCAATGATGTCTATTATCCGTCTCGTTGTTATTCCAGACATAATACTCACGTTAGCTCATAAACAGCCAACGAATCTCATTTAGAAGACGGAGACACCCAATTGTTATACTTTCTGCCCTTCACAATCTTCCTACTTTCAAAATCACAAAGAGATATAAACTTTCCTAAACACACCACACACACTTTATCTCAAAAAATATACCTCACGTTTTCCGCAACAATTTACATACTGTTCTCTAGATCTCAAGTGCCTTCTAAGTAAACACATGTAAATGTGTTCTATTTGATTTTTTTTAATAACAGCCGAATGAAATTTCATTTTATATTTACCACTATACTTTTAAATTATATTAGGTTGGGGAAAAAGAAATACATTATTTTTACGTGAACTTTTTGTAATTCTTTCAGATTCGCTTTGTGAAAAGGTTTAAAACAGTTTTCATGTAGATTTTTAGGTCTTGTGAGTAGCTACTACTGCTGAGATGCAGTCAAGTTTGATAATTTTTAATATTTTATAGACATTCTCGACGATGTTGTCTCCTTGCGAGGTGCATCTTTAGCATCCAAATACCCAAACGGAATCGACGAAACCAAATTTGTGCGTAACTGGTTGTTACAGTCATATATAGGACGATAAACACCTTTCACAATTTTAGCTACCTGGTTAGCATTTTCGCCATTATAAAAGAAAAACTAAAATGTATAGAATTTTCTGTTTGTTGTCTTCCATTTTTAAAACCTTGTACTCATAACTGAATTAATCAAACAAAAAACCGCAAGAGAATATTTTAGTGTCAAATGTCACCTTTCCAATGAGCATAAATTTGAAGTTGTTTGATACGAGATAGCGATCACTACAGATGTCTACTGAAAAAATAATGGATAACTTTTTCCCCAACCTAATATTAAAAAATGAAGCTAAAAAATTGGAAAACTTCTGATATAAATATAAAAAAATTCATTGAAACAAATTCAAGGAAAATTGGTTGGACGAAATATTTACCATTAAATTGAGACATACACCACAAAATTTAATGTTAATATTGAATTGAGAGATAGTATTACATGATCATAAGAAATTTTTTTGTCTGTTGTATCTCAGATTTTAACAGAGCATTTTCAATTAAAAAATGGTATTTTTACTAATATCTTGCATATTTCTATTCAAAGAAAGCAGCAGCATAACTTTCTTAAAAAAGAAATATGATTAAATTGTATTACCATTAATTTCGATAACCTTATTAGCACGGAATACAATACAGAAATAAAGTACTTTTAATAATATTGTTTAATTTCCATAGGTTATTTACATTTTTATAAATAAATCAGGGCTCTTAATCCTATTTTATAAAAATAAATTCTACCCTCTGAGTGACATATCTTTTATTTTCCTAGAACTATTGTCAGCAATACATTTCAGAAGGAATCCGTTTGCTGATGGAATAATTGAATAATTCATATGGTTGGGGTTAACAAATTTAACCCTTATTACCAAGGGTCACAACTCTTTCGTGGATATATATCGAATAAATAATGATACCAATACGATGCCGAAAAAGATCGTAATTCACCCAAGGATCTCGAAGATGGAAAAAAAAAACCAAGGTATGTTCAATAAAATTCCTTAGAAAGACTCGATCCTACTTACAAGAAAGCATAAAAGCCATAGATGAGAAGGGAAAAAAAAGTCCTCAATCCCAAGTGGCCAGAGTGCATCCCGTTGTATTGAGTCCGTAGCCATTTATCCTAATGGATTTTCTTTACCTTATATATATACTCATATATATATATATATACCCACTCACACATATACTCGCCACATATACACACATGTTGACGTGGATGCGTCATTTCTTTGCGCGCAGCCACTGAGCGGGGCACTTAGTGCATTAGTTGCTGCGATATTAGGGGCTTATACAGTAAGTAAAAGAAAACCGACAGCCTTCTCTGGTTCCTACTGGTCCTGATGGGGGGAGGCGGTGAGTTGCTCACTAATTTGAGATGGGATAGTGCCATCCCGTTTTTTGGTGGGACTGAGAGATGGTCACTGGTGTCGTTAATTGATGTGGAAAGCAGTTTTCTGAGTGGTTGTTTCTTTTTTATCTTCTTTTTTCCTTTTAAAGATTTCATGGTAACAAGAGAGAACTGTTTTCACTGAGCTTTGGTAGTTATTGATTCTATGATTTTGGAGTTAGGATGTTGTGTGTTTTTAAGGAGATAACTATTCTGAATCCTTTTTTATGACCAAAGAGAGAATATTATAAATTCACTTCGTTTCTAAGGAATTTTTAAGCGAAATACGAAAAAACATTTTTTTTTCCATAAGACAATTATTTATATTTTTATACAATATTCAGGAAATGATTTCATTCCAAGGATATTCTTACATTTTTAAAATGACTTAGTTAAAGGATTTTAAAAAAAATGATTTTATTTTCAAGAAAAAACATCTGACAACAGTTTACCTTTTCAGTCTAAGTCTGTATTTGGAATTTTTCTTTATAAATGATCCATGTAAACCAACAATTTGTTGATCAAAGGATACATTTTTGTAATTTTTAGTATGTGAAATATTCTTATTTCATCAGAATAGCTCTCGGGAAATTATGATGTAAGAATTTTTTAGCGTAAAATAAGAGCATTACTAATCTTAGTAGAAATAAACTTTGTTCTCAATATTTCATTGGCATTCAAATTAAGTGGAAATAATTTTCACATTTTGTTGTATTTTATCAATATAAAATGCAATTCATACTGCTTTGAAACAAAATTCATATCTTATTTGAATCTGTAGGCGTGTATGTGTTTCTGGTCTGTGCTAAAAGATGAATGAAGGGGTTGGGGCAAAATCTATCTCTTAATAACTTTCATATTACACCGAAATTCCAAGTATTGTTTTTTAACTATTCAATAAAGATAAGTACCCCCTAAAATATAGTAAAATGGAGTACCTATCAACATTTAGAATATTAAGTGGTATGATGAATCGTCGCTAGAAACAGGTAATTCCACATTTATACAAAATTCAATTTTATGCCTAGCGTTATATCAGTGTAATGAAACAGTTTCATAATGCTAAATCCTTCGAGTGAAAACCTTGACAAGACTATCCAAAAATCACAAAACATGAAGAAGATCGCTATTTAATCATTAAAGTAGGTAGTAAAAAACATGCTACAGCTTTCAAGTGCTCTCGTGACTTCTATGCGCCCATAAGAAGTTGAATTAATTTTTTATTCAGAAGACTTCATGAAAGATAGTTGTTAGTAACAAGTTGGAATGTGAATATGTTCGTTTTTCGTTCACTTCTTTGAACTACAGAAGTAGTTAATCATTGCTCAAAGGCCATATTATGAATCAATTGAACACTGCATCATATAATTTAATCCACCTTCGCTCTATTCCTTGATATAAATCAATTTTACCAATTTTTGACACATTCTTCTTAGACTGTAAATCAGGAAGAGGGACTGAACATCAACAATTTAGGGGGGCAATTGAATAAATGTAATTTTTTCTCAATTTTTATATGGTCTCCTAAAACTTGTATTTTGGGGGGGGGGGCATTTTTCAGCGTTTTTCGAGATTTTGAGATCATTGTCTATATTTGAAGGTGAATCAGGAATTCAGCCCTTGTGGTTTAATGCCTATAAAATCATTCATTATGGAAGTTGAAGTTGAATCTAGATAAGCATCATATTGGATAACCATTCCGTGCCTTTGAAAGGTAAAGATAAAATCTTGGAACCCTTCTTATTCTTTTCAAATGCAATTAGTCTTCATTTCATTTTAATTTTCATTTGGGATGCATTTGGTCAACGATTTTCTTAAAGTGAAGATATTTGTATGATGTTTGTCCAGATCTCTTGATACAATCCGCATAGAGATTGATAATAGAGCCTGAAAAGATTTAGATTAGATGACTGGAATCCAAAACTAACTTTTGAGATTATTTTACGATTTGAAAATAATGTTGATGAAATAGTAGAACCAACTACAATAGGAACTCTAGAAACTCGTGAACTATCTTACTTCTAATATGAAATTAAGTTGTGATGTCTATATATCTATAAAAGACAATCATGCATCCTATTTTAATTAATTTTTCTTCTTCAATTATTTAATTACTCTTTCCAACTCCTCGATTATGATTATACATTGAACTGTTTTTGTTTTATATCAACATATGAGAAAACTAAGTTTCCTTAATCTCCGATTGTTCTAAAAGAGTTTACTAAATATAAAAATTCTCTTAATTTTGAATCTCAGCGTGGATATACAAAAGATATCAAATGGAGTTACGGAAAAGATTCACGTTGTTTCAATCTTTCCTCAAAGGTAACAAGCAGCACTCCAAATCCCCAAAGCTTATTTATATAAAAAATGTTAAAATATTTCTGCAGAAAAATAAGTGAAATTATAAATTAGGAATTGCTTTCATGATTTCTCTTTAAAAAATCAAATCATGGGATGAGATACAATAAATCTTGAAGAATAATAAATGCAAATAATTTTAAAAATTTATCGAAAAATACTATTGTTGATGACAAAATATTAACATTAATGATTACCGCAAAAATGATTTATTTACGATCACTTCTGGCAAAGAATAATATTCAAAATTTAGTTAGGAAAAAGTTATCATAGAAATACTTTAGCAATGAGACATTAAAAAACGTGAAGAATAACTTCAAATTAACAAACTATTAATAGAGGAATATATTATTTCTAATACTATAAAAATTAAATTCCAGCATTTTATTAAAAAAAAAATTCAAAGCCGGAAATTAACAAGACACAGGACCAGTTTATACAGTGAAAATTGCTATTGCCTTCCTCCAACAAATAAGAACTCTGTCAGCATCTTAGGAAATGCATCTTTCAGGTATCTCGAACTAGGTAATGTTCTTTCATTTGCCACAAAAGTGCCTTTGAATATACATCTGTTAACTATTCTGGCGTTTTTCCTATAAAACGTCGTGCTCTTTTGCTTGCTGTAAAAGCTCTTTTGCTTGCTGTAAAAGCTCTTTTTAAGTAGAGACACTTTACCTTTACCAGTATTGATGAAAATAGCTAAAAAGTTATAATTAGCATACAGAAAGTTACAAAATTGTTAATTGCCGATTTGTTATTATAAAGACACCTTTTTTACATACCTAGGGTATTTCACATAATTAATGAGGATTCTGAACCATTATAAACGCCTACGCTTATAAGAATAATAAATAAGTCGATTTAATGGAGATTTTGAACCATTATAAGCATTCACGCTTGCAATAGAAATAAATGGAACAAACTATTCATCTGATACTAGAGCATACCATTTAAAGTTACTTTGATAGTAAACATTTTACATTAAAAAACAAAACATAATGAACATTTTCAACCTTACCTCATATATATAGATAAACAAAAATATAAATAATTAGTTTTTTGTTTTTAAATTTCAAAACAGCGTCATTCGTTTCCATTCGTAATACATTAAAATTATTTATCAATATACTATAGACAATATATTATTAATATCCTACGATATTTTATAATGATATATGCGCATTGTCATTAATTTATTATATTTTTCACATCACCTACTATTATAAACTACCCCTATATATTACCTATTATTATAAATTAATCCATATATTTATGCATCATAAGCTAATTTATAAAAGTTCATTAAAATTTAAACAAAATAATAATCATTGGATTTGAAAGAATATGTATTAACATGAGCGAAAGGGAAAATATTTATAAGAGAAAAATATCTATATATATTAATATAGAAATTTTTCTTTATAATATATAAGAGTAATATTGTCCTATATTAAAAATCCCATCACTAGTAAGAAATATATAACGATCACAAATATGAAACACAAAATTATATTGTAATATATCAAAACATTTATTTTAATACTCAACCTACATTACAGGTATACGTGTAACCTTCTAATGATATTGATTACTTTTATTTCATTTATAGAGTTTTTACAATTTTCGTTATGCAAAATAATAATGCAACAATAAAACTATTAATATAGATTGACATTTAGTGGCTCTTTGTTTCTGGAAAATATAAAAATTGAAACTAATAATTAAACCACTACACTATTTAAAAAAAAGCTTAATTTTCTGATTTTGGAGAAATTTGACATTTAATAAAAATTTCTTCAAAATCTTTTGGTTGTTTATCTTGAGTAGCTTATGCAAACTCTTTAGCTCTATTATTAATGCATTTATATTAACATATATAAAAAAAAATCTGAAACATTCTATTTAAAAGTATGTAATTATAATTCAAAAACATTCACAAAAACTGAATATTATTTCCAAATTTAAAAAGTGAAATTATTAGATAATTGAATTTTTACAAATTCAAAAAGAAAGAAAGCATACAACAAGATTTATGCTCCCATTTTTGATTTGGTGAATTTAGTTGAGGTTAAAATTGCTTCAAAACTCTTGTATTTTAACCATCAAATATCAGGAGTGGAAGCTAGACTGCTAGATGAGGAGGGAAAAACTCAAAAACTGCACTTCCTTCAAGACCGAATCACCATCTGCGATCCGCTGTAAAATTCCCTTTTTTTTTTCTCCTCCAAGTGGACGCCCAAGGAAGAGAAAACATCGAATCCGCTTTCAAATCCATATCTCAACTGAATTGATACATAATACATCTATATATATCCTCGTGTATATCAATGCCATTCGGGTTAGGAAAAAATATAAAAGAAAGAAAAACGAAAATGAAAAAATAGGGATGAGTAGAGGAAGAGGAGGATGAAAATGATGAGTCCACTCTTGAAGAGTCCTTTTCATCACTTTAGTGTACCATAATCCCGTCTAACGAGGTAGTAAGATAAAGGTGGATGTTCTCCCGGACTTCCCTCATCAGGAGCAAAAAGAAGCCGGATTCACCTATTTGATGGAAAGAGGGGGAGGGGGAAGTTATCTACATCGTCCAAGCTCCGGCCCGAGAGATTGGAATGCAATTTCTGAAGCTCGGAATGGGGATCGTCTCCATATATTGAAAAAGAAATCGCTCCTCCGTCAAACAAATGGGAAAATTCCTTAATTTAAAAGCGCATCTCATAAGTTCAGTCAGTTTACGTTCCTCATATCGATACGATTTTATCGATACTAGCCACATTAACGACATAAGCTCATTAACGACATTGACCATTTACACTGTTAATACCTTGGCTTGAAATATTTAACAATTTGAATATTACAAGTGGATTCTTGGTTATATAGCTTTTTCACTAATTCTGCAAGTCTATAAATATTTGTTTTGATAAATATAAGTTTTGTAGTTATAAATATACTGCTAGGGATGGATATTGAAAGTATGTAATCACCACAAAAATGTATACCCTTCAACCCAATTCAAAGTGGAATTATGCAGATTATAAACATGATAATCACATAAATAGATAATTATGCATGTGCATTTATGTTTGCCATAGATATCAATTGTAAATAATTGAAATTCAAAAATGGAAGCAGTATTGTAATATTATTAATTAGTGAGAGACAGAACGATCGTTGGATATATTTCACATGTTTTAATTTTGATGTATAGATAGACTAATTGATAGAGAATTTAAATGTCCTCTCTGTATTAAAGTTTTGTTGCTCTCGTCACCAAGGTAATAGTTCGAGACATCAATAATGTTAAGCAATTGCAAAGTTATCCTAATGGGATAAATGCTGCTCAAGTAAGTAATGTGCATATAATGTTTAGAAATGTGCTTGTTTATTTATTTAAAAACAATATGAAGGGTGATATATAAGCAAATCTTGTGTTCCAAATCACTGTTTGCAAGAATTTATGATTTTGGTACCAATTTAAGAAACTTTGGGGTCTTTTTTGGTCAAATATGTAAAGATGATATTTGTGTCAGTTTTGCAATCACTTTGATCTACTTTAATTTTTAATTACAAAAAAAGCTGGTAGACTTTAGCCATATTATTCATAGACTTTTCTTTCGTAATATATAAAACTATACATAAATTTCTATAGCATAATTTAAACAGTCACTGTTATGAGACGACACGATTTATTGGATGAAAACAATTGTCATTTATTAATCAAATATACTGACTGTTTACGTACATGATTTGATAATTCTAAGGAAAAAATTCTTCAATTTAAAAATTAATTAAAAAAGTATAAAAAATTGAAAAATATTGTGTACTAGTTAGTACAGAGACATATCGTAGTATTTATTTTTTAATTTGAAGAATTTCCAAGTATAGTGAATTAAAAACACACCTTTTATTTTTGTTTCTAAAACATTTATTTGATACAAATTTTGAGTATTGTTTTAGAAGGTATACAGTTGTGAATATTTAAACTTTGAAAGAGTACATATCATCTAAACAATATTTAAATAATGTTTTTTTCAAACATCATTTTGAGTGACCAGTTATAAGTGTCGTTGATTTTGAGTTATTTTATTTACTGACATTTTTAAAGGTTGATAGAATGGTAATTAACATGATTCATTTAGTCGGTTACCATAGAAATGATGGGCAAAAGACGTTTATTATAAATAATTTTTTTTATTTTTTAGAGACCATTTTGTCGTAAATATGGTACACCTCCTCCTGATATATGAATAATCTTATGATATCCTTCAAATATAATTAGTATGCTTTCATTTTGAGCTGAAAAGAAACACATTTTTTTTAGAGCACGGGAAAAAGGATACATTTTCAAGCTATGGTACGAATTCAGCACCATTTACTGTCAGTCCACAAAAATATAAATGAACCAATCAGGAAGTGAATATTCTTCAGAAATTGTTAAGAAACCGATTATTTTAAAATCTACATAAAATCTAATTTCTATAATCTCTTATAAAATATGAAAGAAAATAGAGAGTTACTTTAAGAAAGTCTGTGCTTAATAATTTTAAGAAAAATTATTTCTTGCTTAATGTGGATTTTAGAGATGAAGTAATGTTTCATATCAACTGTAAACTGAACCGTTACAATTTTAATATCTGGTGTTCACATAATCTTCATGTAATCATTGAAGTGGAACGTGATTCATGGACAGTTTATGTGTCTTATGACATGTCTAGAGACAAATATACCATAGTTTTTAAAAGAAAATATTGTTTATAATACATCTTAATCGATTTTCTCAAATTTTTGTTTTATCTTTAGCTATAAGAAATAGAAAGTTTCTTTTTTCAACAGGTATCACCAACATCTTTGAGTAATAAAAATTTTAAAAAAGTAACTAATGTAAGGGTGGGCTAGTCACGAAACCGATTTCTGCCATGCTCTTCATCAACAACCCGGTAGAAATAATTATTTAGCACTCAGCTTTTTCTTTTCCTTTAAATAATAATAAATAGAAAACATTTTTTCTCGTCGACTTGTTAAATTTGTTGAACTGAAATGGAGGATAACTGTAACTGTTAAAATTATAACACTAGATGCGCTAAAAAAATTTTGGGATGAATTTTGTTATAGAATGGATATCATTCATACTCTATAGTTCAAAGAGACCATCAGCAAATATATATTATTTGCTGGTTTCATTGAACTTTTATAGTTTTATAATTAATAACTATTACTTTTTTATTTCCATTTTCCTAAAATACCTGCCTCTTTTGTAGTTTGTTTATAATTCCCCTTCATAATATAATTAATACTTATTGTTTGTAAAATAAACATTTTCACAATATGAAATAAAAATCAATTTCTACCTATTTTCAGTAAATAAATAAAAATGAAATATTATGTTCAATCATTTATTGCACTAAAATAAAATTCATGGAATATAATCTAGCATTACATTTCAGTATGATACAAAGTAGTTTAAAGTTTTCATTCAATTAATTAAACATAAACTTAGACTTTTTATTAGTTTGATGCTTTTGTAATTTGTTGTAATTATTTGTCAGTCTCTATTCCTTAATTAAATGTTGGTTTTAACTAAAAGGAAGAACAAATCAAAATAAAATATATGTTTTTACTGTATAATAAATACATTTCTCTAAAAATAAGCGGAGTGATTTCCTTATTTGCTGCAGTGGTCCCTATTCTTCCTTTACGAGTCCATGCAGCCAATAAACCGATAATAATTTGCCAAACGATATTAGAGATGCCAAACGATATTAACTTCAAAATTCAATCTTATTAGAGAAGGACTCATTCCATCGGGGAGGTTGAGCCTCGGGACTTAGTGTTTTTCTTGGCCACCAAACTCGAGCGCAGAAATCGAAGTGCTATTTAAGACGAAGCGCGGTCGAGTCAACATGAGAGACCCCCTTTTCTCGCACCGTTTTCCTTTCACACCCGCCCAACCCCCTCCCGAAATAAGAAGGGACCTCAGACTGCTTGGGTAAACAGGTTAAAGCTTTGGACCAGATGGGGTGAGAAGAAAACTAAAAAAAATGAATAAAAAAAAGAGAAAAGGAGGAAAATCCCGAGGGTGGCTGAAGAAGGGATGCAAAAGTGGTGCGGAAAATCAATTTCGCAAAGTTTGCGTCCCTAATCACACCACCTGCCAATTGGAATCCCGAGAAATGTTACGGGAACTTCTCTCTTCAAAAACTCCTTTTTTCCCGAAGACGGGAGTAGGTGAGAGGACATAGGAATTGGTGAGCTTTTCATTCGTTCGATCTTATATACTGTTTGAATATCTCATAAAAGTTTGAATGTATTTAGAACTATGCGCTGTGAAGGCTTTCTATTTTTAATACGCTTTGTTCTATTTCCAGAAGAACATTCCTGAGATAACTTCATAATCACAAAAGTCATCTTTTATCTGATTGTATTATGAATACTGCTAAAAGCGTAATATCTAATTCCGGAATATAATACATTGATTCAAATCTGGAACATGCATATATCTTGAATGAGTACTGAAAGCATGTATAATGCTCCAGATTTTAAATATTTTTTAAATTAGTAAAGTAATTTAATTTCATGCATTCAAAGAAGGATTTACTAAATCTAATTCTGTTTGATTCCATGCTTATATTGACAACAAAATTTAAAATAATTATTAAAATTATATAAATTGAAACAAAGATAAATCACTTCAAATATCTTTAGTGAAAATCGAAGGCATGTATCCGGATTTTAAATATTTTTAGACTAATAAAATATTTAAAATCCTTTGGAATTAAAATTCCTTTAATTAAAATAATTTTAATTTAAATTCATTCATTTGCTTAAAGAAGGATTTGCTAAATTTAATTCTCTCTGGTTTTCCTTTTATATTGACAACAAAATTTGAGATAATTATCAGAATCAAGTAAATGTAAACAAAAATAAATCATGTCAAATTTTTAATTTATTTAAATTAGCAAGTATAAATTATAGTATTAATTATATTTTTACTATAGTTATCTGTATAGTAATCTTGCACTATTTTTTATTATTATTATAAAAACTAATATAATTAAAAATATTTTTATAATATATTTAAAATATAAGTAAAAATATATTTAATTCCTTTCTAAAAAGAAAAAAAATTCTAATGTTATTGTAATATATATTACCTAAAGTTTTTATGAAGTTTTCATTTTTTGAATTTTCAGTATTATTTTTAATAAAAGAAAAATTCTATGTTTCTTTTAATTAAAATAAAATAGGAAAATAATAAATTATGTTTTGTATAAAAAAAACTTTAAAGTAAAATAATGAGATAAAAAAAACCTATAAAATACCTTTGGAGCTAAAATTCTGAATTATTTTTCTAAATTTAAAAAGAAATTGCTTATACAATCTCTTAGGCCATAAGACTGTTTTCAAAGTTGCAAATGTGATGAGCAAAAATTCATGAAATATTTAATTTTATACCATGGGCCACATATATTCATCTAATTTCTCGACAATATCTAAAACTTTGAATATGGTAGCTCTATTTCGCTTATTTTTTTTTTTTTTATAATTACAGAAAATTCTGTTGAACGAAGTGATTGAAAATTTGAAACTTAACTGGTACATACTTAAAAAAGTCCAATTAGAGAAATTGATAATACTGTATCATCGCAAAATAATTTGCTTTATAGATTGACTATATAATGTGGTTAAAATAATAATTACGAAAATAAAAATGTGTTTCAGGCATCAAGACTAGAGAGCAATTTATATCTGAGTCACAATAAGGATTGATTTGAAGAGTAGAAACTGAAGTATCGATGATAGAAGGAAAAAGTGAAATCACATAAATTGTACAGATTAATTAATAAAACATTAGGACTCAAAATAACCCCTTCCGGTAAAATGGCGAGTCTAGCTCGTCATTGGTTTTTCATGTCATGTCGCACAATACTGAATTTCGCAGCACCTTTGTTACTTGTGGAAATATCACAGATTCTATCACATATTGTTTGCCGTTAAAATTTCTTGGTACAAATCACGGCCGATTGTTGTTAGACTGTAAGATTTCATTCTTGTAAAAATTTAGTGTGAACATCAATCAATATATATTTCTGTAAAGAAAAACGTGTTGTATAGTAAATACCATAATGAATAAGAGTTTTGCAGACTATGAAGGTCAAGTTGATTGAAGCGATTATGAAGAATCAGAAGAAATAAGTGTACACTTATCTGATATAATGAAGATAATGATAGTGAAGTATTACCAAACAAGAGCGAAAACGTGCTAGGCGACTAATAAGTGAACATGTTAGTAAAATATATGTGATAATATTTTAAATTAATTCAAATAAAAATTAAATTAGGAAATTTTATAATAATATTAGACACATTTTATATCGCATACTTAAGAAGACAAGAAATTCATAGATTAAATTTCAAGTCCCTTCAGTATAATTTGGGGTTTTAATTAATAAATATTAATTAAGAATATGTAAGAATTATAAAATGAAACAAGTTTTTTTTAAAGAAAAATTAAATGCTTATTTCATGAGCATTTTTTCATTATTCAATCGTACCGGAAGGGGTTAAGAAAGTGTAGCGAAAATGTAGCATTGCACTGTTTGTATCAGTAGATGGAAGAAGGGATATCCGTTTTAAAACACTCTTATATGATATATATATATATATATATATATATATATATATATATTAGTGATTCTATTATTTCTTTACCCTTTCATTATTCACAATACAGATAGGGTGTTTTTAATGATGCACTTTGCGAAACATGGTAACATTTTCAGTTACAAATATTGGTCTCTGTAACAGATACAATCACATCCTCTTATACTATTTAACCCTACTTCGAATTTTCTGAAAAAATTTCTCTGCCTTAACTAATATTCTTTTGAAAAGTTTACTTATAATAGCAAAATATGAAATAAAAGTTTACTTATAAAAGAAAAAAAATTTATATTTTAAATTTTATCAGTTTATGATAGAGTATATATTTATATAGATGAATATACAAAAACAATATAATTGAAAATTAAATTGTTTTAAAAGATTATTAAACCATAAAAGAAGGGTTTTAACTGTATTTTGTTAATCATTTGAAATTAATTGAAATATTTTGTTACGTTTCAAATATTACAGTTCGGAATCGTGAATGGAAAACGTCTGTTTTTATTTTATTTAATGATCATTTATTCCCTGTGTGATCTAGTTAAGCTAAGTGTATTCGGAACATTATGAGCAATCAAGTTTGAAGTTGTAATTGAACCCATGAGCTATTAAACCGAAGCCAGTACGCTTACAATTCGGCACTCCAAAGAATATGGTCATTTTAAAGAACTTATCCAAGTTGTACTCATATTCCAAACTATACACATTAGGATTTTGCTTTTTGATTAATTTATAATACAATCGAACAATGTAAAATAATATTTTTAATGTAAGATCTGTTAAAATTTTCCAAATAAATTATAATAATCTTGCTATCCAAGTATTAACGAGTCGTAAACTGCTCCTAGGTATCGGCTTTTCAAAAAATTCCATTCTAAGTTATTATTCATTAATCTAGTTGTTTACAGTTGATTTATAATATTATCCAATAATGTAAAATAATATTTTAAGAAAAGACTTGGAAGTTGCCACAGAACTTTAAAAAGATCGCATTTATAAATAAGAATATTTCTGAAAGTGTAAATCTGATTATTAAATTATTAATGAATGTAACATGGTTATTTAAAACCTCTTAATTAGCAGCGTTATAATCTTAGAAATTCAGTATTAATCGAAGAAGTTCATTAACTTAGTAAATCAGAATTTGACACGTATTTACCAAGAAAAGAGATTATCCATACAGAAAGCACTAGGAGGTATTACAAAAAGTATTAAAAAACGTACGTAAAGAAAACCAAAGTTGTTTTCCCATTTCTACAAATATGACAAATGTAGAATTAAAAATCAATATTTTTGGTTTTATTGTCCAATCAACTCAATAAGTTAGTACCTCATAAAAAATTATTTATGAGGGGCAATTCTGATATCTCATTTATTAATAAATCAATTGATGCTAGTATTTCCTATACACCTTCCCTCACACACAAATTCTGTTTTTTCTTCATTTTTTCCACCTATCATATCTAAAGCAAACATATTCGATTCCAAAATGTATGTATTCAAGGATAAAACAAGCTGGCTGTTGCCAAACGAGGGAAATGAAAAAAGTATCAAGTTAAAATTCATGAGACAGTATAAGCAAGTTGGGGGATGTGAGGAAAAGAGAAGGGAAAGTAATAAACTGGAATCTATTAAAGGGCTGGAAAGTGAGCCAATACATCCGATCGGGTGGTCAGCGCCCAGGATATCAGCAGCATCCTAAAAATAGAACTGAATAAGAAAGACGTTCGTCTCAATAATTTAAGAAAGCAATCGCGAGTTTAATTTGGGAGAACGGTTTAAAACACCCCAGGGGGAAAAGGTCCACCCCGGCATACATTACAGCCCCATGGATTGTTCGAACAGCTACAAATATTTGGGAAAGCGAGCTCCTCACCATTTTGGGCTTTTCTGGCTCAAGTCTGAGAATTGCCAGCGTGAGAGAATATTGCTTTTCGGAGGGTGTAAGATGGTAAAAAAAAAAAAAGAGAGCCACGCTGACCGCCGTCTTATATTTTGTAAAACGTGAGTGATAGGTTTAGATACCCAAGATATGCTAGAAATTTTATCCTGCATTAAAAAAAATTTCCATACTTTTTTTTTAAACTGAAAAGTAATATATTTTGTTTACTTTAAGTTTAAAATAAGGTAATATCTAGTTAAAAAAGGGAGTACATTATTTTTTTTCACCTTTAACAAGATTTTACATATAAGAATTTAATAATAGCATTTTAAACTTTTAGACTTAAATATGAACAATAAACTGGTTAATATAATTAAATATAAGTAAATAATAAAATTGAATAAAAATACTAAAATTCTCAAATATTTTTTTAACTATAAGCAGAAATTCAAATATTTAACAACACAAATAGAAACCAACCATGTACTGATGAAAACAAGAATTATACTGTAGCCATCTTTATAAAGAGTGTTGAATTGTTGACAGTGGTGAGACAAATTTATGTTCTTTAGAGTGTTCTATTTGTGCTATGCTACTTAAAAATATACATAAAAGTAAAATAGATGAATAATAAAATTCTTGTTTTTACACCAAATTCACTAAATAAAGGCATTATTCAGAGGTGTTCACTCTAAATAGATTACTTTTAAAATAAACTAACATCAATTAATTATTGTAATGTTTCCATAGGTCTATTTTCGTTGAAAAATGCCGTTAAATATAGATAACGAAATGCTTCTTATATGGTTAATGGACATGATCTAAATTCAACAAGCACCCTCTTCTTGATATTTCAACTCATTTGTAAATGTACATGGAACATTTAAGCAACACAATGATTCTCAATGTAACAGTCCCTTACGGTTATATCGGGTATAGAATCCCCAACTTCTGGACTGAATAACATTCTTGATTACTTCGGCCTACCATAGCACTGTCAACTGTTTATTAATTATATACACTTCAACTCATAAAATTTGTCACTCTCTATAAAGTAGCCATATAAACGTTTGTTGGAAGCTATATTCTTTAAATTGATTTGCGTTTTCTAGAAATCCCAAATTTCATTGATTTCTATGAATTAACGTTGTTGATATATCTCAATATATCTCAATTTATAAAATTAAATAAACAGAAAATATTTTATTTCACCACCATGAATCCGAGCCCACCTAAGTGATTTAAGATTATAGTTAGAGGGGGAACATTTACTATCTGTGTCATATGTTAATGAAACTACTTCCCTGAAGAATGAAAGACTCTAATTTAAAAATTCAGCTTTTATCAGTTTAACTCCTGTTCACTATAAAAAAATTAATCATATATTACTTAATTATTTCTTGGTTGTTTATTTTCATATTTTTAAAATTGCATGAATAAAATCACAATGCTTTAATTGAAATATAGTATATTGCTTAATTATAGCAAGATTATGTTTTACTGGGGAGGGGGATTATGTTTTTGACCAGGGAGTTTGCTTGCAAATCCTGAGCTGAACCTCGTGCTTACCCATCGTACTTTCAGAAACACCCCGGAGCCACCATAACATCCAGGGCCTCTAAGGTACATCAGACAGCATTCTCAAGATTTTTCACTGGCCACCTGAGAGGCATTGCTTTTGAGGGTGGCGAAAAAACTTTTCCTTCACGCCCAAAATGCAACTTTGGCCCCTTCTCTCTTCAGCATATTCTGCAATGTCTGGGCTTCTCTTGTGAACAGGCTGCGCCAGACTCTCAAATGATTCTTGACTTTTTGAACATCTTTGGCCTCATGAATCTGGCATAATTTTACCAGGTGGGGTATAAGTCCCAAAACCAGATTATGTTTTTAATATTGAAATCTGAACTAATAAAACTATAACTATTCGCGTAAGTAAGCTATTTGGTGCCAGTATCTCTCATACAGATCCATAAATTAAAATATCACTCTTTCAATAAGAATTTTTTAAAAACTAACAATAATAACAAATCGGAAGGACTTTCACTAAGAAAATTGTTTCCTGTAAACAATTTTTATTAAAATTTGGATATGATTCATTTGTTAAATGAAGCTACAGGTAATAAAAATTTTAGTGTGAGTTGAACATTTAACCTTAACGATGCATTTTTTAATTGAATACTTTTCAAGGAGAGTTTTAGAAGTACAATAATGTGAATCAACTTATGGAAGGATCTTGAAAGAAGAAAACATTTTCTTTAATGCTTGTTGAAAAATCCCACAGTTTTATTTTTAGCAAACTATTCAAGGATAATTTTAATTCTTATCAAGCCTTATATCTATCTGGACATAAGAAGTTCTTATGTACACATTGTTCGCATCAAGAATCAATGCTTATATGAAATGTCATTCAAATATTTCCGCCTGTCTTTTAGAAACTGATAATTTATTTATATATACATTTTTCAGCTTTGTCTTCAATTTTAAATTAAAGTATATATTTATTGTAGAACCATAAAAGAAGATCTGAGGTTACTGTTGATTACGACATGTATAAATCATTGATGACGAGATAGGTGATGAACCAGAACAAGTTTTCCTTATTGGCTGGTTGGATAATGGTTGGAAACCTGCTTCCACTTCCCTTTTAATGCTGCTTATGGCTTAGGATTGCTCCAAATTGAGACATGAATTGATTGACGATGTGAACCTCTTTTTCTCATCAAAAGACGTCCAGTTGGTTGACTCTATGCATGTTACAGATTTACAGAAACTATTATCCTTATAGTATAGTGTGACATGAATAATGCCACACAGTTTTGGTTTCTATCTCGTTATTTAATCGATGCTATAAGCCAAGAAACGTGAAATTGGTGACATTTTAATCTCTCAATTAATTGGAATAATAAAGATTTTTCCACGCGCTATTATGTACGTATACATGCAGTTACATCAAGTCAAGTGACTTTGGCTTTCTTATTGTCTTTAGAAATGTTCATTCGAGGATTTTGATCGATGAGGAAATTGATCTGGCGAAATCTTCTTTATGGTTATAAATTTTATGTATGTCCAAATATCTACATGGTTCAAAATTTTATGGCCTCATAAATTTTTATCCATTCAAAAAAGTTTCTTAAGTTGATTCATCGTTTCTATGATGTGAATCATGCTTGAAACTCCATTGAAAATTTTCCCAAAGAATTGTAAGAGAATACAAATGTAGAATAAGATTATGTGAATAAAATATTTTAAAAATATTTATCTTCTTCTCTGATACAAGCTTTTATTTAATAATATTTATGTTTAATTAAAGGAAGAAAAATTGATAATTAGAATAAAATAAACGAGATTCCATCTTATAATAAAAATTCTAAAAATATGATATAATTAAAAATAAAGACTCAAATCATTTGGAAAAACAAGAAAATATGAATAAAGATATATGAAAATCATGTGATCTATATTTTGTAGCATGAATTTGGCCCTATTAAATTTTGCATTGTTCATGAATTATAGGTTTTGTATGTTAAAAGTATATCTTATCCGCGTACTCTAGTAATTATCACAAACTTATCTTAACCATATATTTAAATGATATAATTAGTTCAATCTGAAAACTTTGCATAGAATGTAACAGAAAATATTTCAAAAATTAAAAGTATTTGTTATTAAGTATAACTGTAGCAAAATGGTACTAATTTAAATCCCTTTTTAATATACAATTTCAACTTTCAATTCACACAAATTTTTATAAGTAAAAGACTATGTTTATTTTAAAAACTTCTTTGTAGCTCTTATTTTAAGCATTCATTCATAAAAATAAATCGCTTTAATTTGTATTGTAAGAAGATCTACAATCTAGAATCCCAGTAGTACACAAACAACTCTAAAGAATTTACTTTTTCTTGTTTTCTTTGTTTACTGTCAATAATGATTATGTTCTCTCAAATCACATACTTCATTTAGAAAAGCCTAAAATTTAAAGCATTCTTTCACCACATTACTAAGTTTCAAGCTTTAAAGAAGTACACTTATTCATTGGAAACTTGAAGTTCTTTAAAACAAAAACACAGTTTTACCTTCAAGTTACAACTATATTAAAGTCAAGAGCTGTACACTCAAAGTCAAGAAGGTAAAAATTAGATTTAAATTGAAGGTAAATTACTTTTAGAGAATTTCAGACATCGATGCTTGATTCTGTAGTGAGTATAAACAAGCCATGGCTGTATTTTAAAAGAAAAAAATGCAGTCGAACATTCATCAAAAATAAAGCAAAGAAATACTATACATTCCTTTTATCTGTAGTGAATGGTAACATCAATTTTAAAATGGGTCTTAAAAAGGGCGCCAAGAAATGCTAGAACAACAGAGGAATGCATGCCAAAATATTTTTTTCGTAAATCTTTAAACTTTTATTTCGATTATTTTAGCAGTGTTTCTTTAGACTAACATTTTATTTTACTTATTTCCATTCCTTTTTATCTTCCAACTTAAAAGTAAAGCTTCCTTTTAGAAATGAAAAGAAACTGATATGAGATTGAAACGGATTACGATTAGAGAAATTTCGAATCCTTGCTACCACGATGGCGGGAACTTAAGAGAAAATTTAGGAAATGGTTCGACGTAGTTGGCGGCGATGGAAAAGCGAGGGAAGAAAAAAAAAAGGACTTGTGGCGAGAAAAACCGTCGCCCTGGACTGATTAAAATCGACAAGGGGCTCAATGTAATAAAAACGTTGCTTTCGTGAAAGATTTCAGTTTACGGGGTTTGGTCAACATTAAGGAAATTACCCCTTACTCCAGCGTTCGAATTTGTTTCTTGGATGTTTCTGACGCCCCCATCCTCTGCTTCTCATTTTGTACAACATTTCTAAAAAGGAGAAAGAAAAAAGAAAATTGTTTTTATGGAAGACAACATTGTTAGGAGATGATAATGGCGACCGCCAACAAATTAATTTAGTTTATCTTAACGATTCTTCGAATTTCGGTTTTTGGACGGTATAAAGAAAAGTAATTCGAGTCAAATATCAGTAACTTTGTTTCCTCTGTGTAATATTAAGATTCTTACAATATAAAATGAAATAAAATGTATCACATTTATAGTATACATCTTTCTTCAAATGATACATATGATCTTTCTTACAATAAACTTTTGACTTTTTATCAAAATAAATTCCCTTACGTAAGCAAACTAAAATATAATTATATTTGATGGTTCAAAAGTTTGCTTGCTTACCTATTTAGAAATAGTTTTGAATTACAAATTATGAATTAAAAAAAATGCTTTTTTTAGATTCATTAAATAAATTGTTATAATAATTTTACAACAATGAGACTTTCACATTCTTTAGTTTCTAACTACAATTAAAGTTTAAAAAAAACTTATAAATTCTCCAAATAAATTAATAAAAATATTCTTAGTTAAAAGACAAACAAATCTATCATGATTTAATTTCGAAATTTTTATCTCTTTAAGTTTTTCTTTTAAACAAAGCAGCAAAAACCAAATAAATTTTTAACTCATTGTTACAGAATGAAAATTATTTTTGGGGATTCTAAACGGTGAGATTTAAATGAAACGGGAGAAACAATTCACATAAGTTACTGAAATAAGCATTTGACCAAAAGGTTATAAAATGTCTCATATATTGTCGCTTAAACATATAAAAACAAGAATTCTTCCTTCTAATGTTAAAAGGATTTTCTCTAAAAAGGAAGAATTTCTTTTTTGAAGGATGTAAGTTTTAAATTGAAGACGCAAATTTATAACTAATTTTAATGCATAGGAATTTAATTTATGTTTAAAAAACGTAGCAATAATACCATTTCCTTTATTTTTTAACATTTTTCTTATAAATTGATTAGCAGGAAAATCATAAGAATTAATGAGTTTTTGGATCAATAGAATCGTTTTTATGGCTTTTCCCACTAGTTAATCTGTCATTGTAGACCATTCCATGACAATTTAATCTTCATGGTCAAGGGAAGTAGGGCTTAGTACAGGGATGGCCAAACTTTTGGGATCCGCGGTCTACTCCACAGTTAAAAAAATCGAAGGTGGTCTACCAATGGCAGAAATAACGTATATGTTTATATATTTAGTTTCGGTAACAGAAAATAATGGTATATTATCTAATTTTTCTTTAAAATATATATATATATATATATATATATATATATATATATATATATATAGTTTTTACAAAATAAAAATTTACTGATGAAAATAATCAAAGTATTCATGTACATAAAAATTGACCATCCAATTCACTTTGTTTAGATGAAATTTGATATTATATATCTGCGACAAGTTTATCATATTGTGACTGATACGAGCTTATTGCAATGCGTAAACACAAAATTATATGTTCATCTGTTAAACGCGACCGATGTTTAGTTTTTATGGCGTTCATGGTTGAAAAAGCAGATTCGCAAAGATACGTCGATCCAAAGTATGATTTCAAATACAAAGTCAATTTGTAAATATTTGGAAACGTTTCCTCAGAAATTAATTTCCAAAAATCAGAATCACTAGATGCTCTGGATTTAAGAAATATTTCGCATCTTAATTTAATAATTTCTTCCTCGGCTGTGACTGAAGTGGTATCTATTAAATATCCTATTTTTTCAGATACTCCATCAATGTTGACATTTTCATTAAATGAAAACATCATAAAATGGAGTATTTCTTCCAACCTAAATAAGTCAGTGAATCTTCTTTCAAAATCTTCAAACAAAACAAATAAGCATTAAGCGAAATCTTCGATGTCTCGGTTTGGATTATGGATGCACTCTTCCTCCATGTTTTGAAGTTTTTCAATTCATGTTTTCTGAATTGAGAAGCAAACCTTTTTATCGTTTCTTTGAAAGTTTTAATCACACTCATCATTTCTGTTAAACATTTATTCTTTCCTTGTAGATTTAGGTTTAAGTCATTAAGTTTTGCAGTGATATCGCAGAGAAAAGCTAGTTTCATGAGCCCTTTCCCATCTTCCAATTCAGTAATGTGCTCTCCTTTTATCGGTAGAAAATTTCTTATTTCTGGTAACAGAATACGAAACCTTTTTAAAAAAGCACCACGGCTTAACCACCTCACGTCTGTGTGTAATAAGAGATCTCCTTACTCTGATTCAGTTTATTCCAAAAGCGCCCGAAATTTTCGTTTCGGAAGACATATTGAACGAATTGAAATGACGATTTTAAAAGCAATTTGCATTATTTCATTATATTTTAATGTTTTTTAACACAATACCTGCGCTGATAGCTGGTAAAACAGGGAATTTCCTCATCATTGCTGCATAAGGCAATAAAACCAGTTCGATTCCCGACCATTGCTGGAGCTCCATCTGTTGTAATAGAGACCAATTTATATATTGGAAATCCTGTCTTATCAATAAAGTTTTTAAATGAATTGCAGATATCTTGTCTCCTCGTTTGTCCTTTCAATGGAATTATAGTTAATAATTCTTCTTTTGAAGTCATATCTTCGAAAACCATTCTCACAAAAAGGCATAACTGTGCAATGTCACTAATATCTGTGGATTCATCAAATTGAAGTGATAGGAACTTACAAGCTTTTAAATGTCATTTAATAAATTTTCCAAATTATTATTCATAGCTTCAGTCCGTCGCATCACAGTGTTACGTGACAAAGAAATATTATTTATTGACGATATTATTTCAGATTTATTTTTAAAATCGTGGAAAAACACTTCTCCCGCTTTAATGAAAGATTCTTTTATCAATTCTCCATCTTCGAATAGTTTTTTTTCGCTTTATCAAAACTTCTGTTATTTTAAACGACGCCAATGTTACTGCTTTAGCTTTGGAGCCTGGTTTCATAAACACCGATTGCTGTAAATGTAAATTCGACTTTAATTCATGTACTTTAACTTTTGGAAGTTCAATGCTGATTGGAAAGTCTGTAGCGTATTTTAAGTGCATGGTTTTAAAACGTCTTTCGACGTTTGCTTTTTTTTGTAATGCCACACTTGAGTTACATATGAGACAAACACATTTCTCCTTCACCATAACAAAAAGGATATCATCTTCCCACTCATTGTGATAATGGTATGTTTTACTTCTCCTAGCACTGGTGCCTGGCTGATTAATTTTGGACGGGTTGTTGAAAAACAAATTCAACAGTTTCGTTTCAACAATTCGAACATTCAACGGTTTTGAAACAAATTCGTATCAGTGCGGTAGGAAGCGAGCGACCTGCCACGTAAGACGATTAACTAAGAAGTGAAGCTAAACGGCCAGAAGTGAGGGTAGACTAGAATACTCGGCGCGTCGCTATCATACGCCGGCTACTGGATATAATCTAAGCATCCCACTTTGTCAAATTGTTTCGATTTAATTACACTGTAAAACGAAAAATTCAGTACCTTACTTTGCACAGTTTGTTTCAGGTTTTAAAGCAAAAACTGTAGTAAATTTTTATTTTAAATAATTCATTAATTCTATGACATAAGTCATAAATTAAATTGTTAATATCCGAGATCACTATCGGAATGGTCACGCGGGCTACCAAAAATGTCTTCGCGGTCGACGTCTTGGCCATCCCTGGCTTAGTATCACGATCATAAGATGTGGATTATCTTAATGCAATGGACTGATTTCTCTCCTGAAGAATAGGTCTTCAAAATTTGGAAGCAGGGAACAAGACTCTCCTTATACACCCTAGAAATGTATTTTAATTTGGCAAATTTTGTGACCATGACGTTCCCTATCTGTTCTTAGAGAACACGATGGACTTTCTCTGCTGGGTTAGATATAGATCCCGCAATCTTTCATTACAGTGAGCAATACTATTCTTAACAACTTCATAGTGGATTCAAGGATTTTACGAACTTGTTAAAAGTTTTTACCTTAAGTAACCAAATTTATATTGATTGCATGGTTTTATATATTGCTTTGGTTAAATGTGTGGTTTAAGGTAACCGCCTACATGGAAAAGTTGATTTCCGATTACATATGTTAAATTTTATTTGAGAATCTTGTACTCAGAATTTTACGATTTCCAAAAGAGAGTTTTCCGTTTTACTGTATGTGTGTCAAATAGAAAGTTACTGAAATTTCAAAATACTTCTTTTGAAACGCGAAACAGGAAGTTTGCATTTTCCAGAAGAACAAACCAGAACTGGTAAAGGAAAGTGTACTATTTTCTTTCATTTATAAACTTTTTAATTATGTGCTTATTGATAGCCATATGTAAGAGGCCTTTATAACACATTAAGAAAGAAGTGGCAACATCGTCACAATCTCAAACGAAACTATAATTTTTTAAGAGAAGTTTTCCCAGAACTTTTTTTTTTAACAAAATTATTAAACACGATATATCAAGTAATAATGATATTTGCTTGAAAATTGACATACATGTTTTAAGTGATATTATCTATGAAAAGATGCAAAATTCTGAATAAATATTCAGAATTAGTTCATTTACAGATATTTTTAAAGGGAATGTTCAGTAAAATTTTGTAAATTATTCATATTGTGCTGTTTATTTTTATTTATATTTTCCTTATTGATCTCTATTTTTCTCAGATTCTGCTTCATTTCAAAGAACATTGTCACGAAAACCTTATGCCAAATTAAACTAAGATTAATGCATTACAATTTTCTGCAGTGCATCGATTTTAATTTTCCTAAAATTTAACTAAAATTTTCCAGAAAATAACCAATTTCACAAAAGGTATGCTATATGTGATTAAAATTTTCTCTAATTTTATGTTTTTATGTCATAATTTATCTAAAAACAAAATAAAGGAAAACTAGAATTCATTTTTTAGAAAAAGTTGGTTCGATCGTAGGCGGATGCCTTAAACTTTTGCTTATGGCTTGATGTGGCTGGTTTTAAAATTTAATTATGAGTTTATTAAAATTTTTATCTTAAATAACCATGTCATATTACTGATTGTATGGTTTATACATTAATTTGATTTAATCTATAGTTTAATATATTCGATCTTTTTTGATATAACAGAATTTTATACAATTAAATTATAAATTTAATAAAAATTCTTATCTTAAGTAACCAAATTCATATTGACTACATAGTTTTATACATTGAATTTGTTTAAGTTGGGATTTAAACTATTCGATCTAGTTTGATATAACAGAATGTTATAGAATTAAGTTATGAATTTATTATAAAAAACTTTATAAGTAACTCTATTCATATGATTGATTGTATAAAATTATACAATAATTTGGTTTATTCTATGGTTTAATAAAAATTTGATCTGGCTTGATATAATAGAATATTATACAATTTGGTCGCACCAATAGTATTCTTAATATTAATAGGTTTAATATTTATGTTCATTGGGAAATTTTGAGAATTGTCATAAATGTGATACATATTAACAATGTCTTTATTTCTTCTTACACTAACATTACATCTAACATTTCTTCTTACACCTACAATTCATATTTTATAGTTTTAACAAGCCTTTAATCATCAATTATTGCTGAAAGTCATTAGTTATTGGTGAAAAAATATGTTCATAATCCAGATGTTTCTGCTTTTGTGAATAATGATGAGTTTTAAGTAAAATCTATACGTTTTTCTTCATAATTCTTAGATATGATTCTTAAACAAGTTCTATCAACCAATAATTTTGTTTCTATGAAACAAGTGTGAGTAAACTTTTGGAAATACTCAAAAATTTACTCTCACTTGTTTCACTATTCCAAAAGTAAGTAATATTACTTCATTTTTTATTATAAATTACAGTTTACTTTTATTTATGTTTAGCCAACTAGTGTTCTTATTAAGAAAGGATATGGAATTGTGATTTTTACTTTAGTTATTTATGAATCTATTAAGGTTCATAAACAAAGAATTTTATTTTTCATGTATAATGTTGTCAAAAATTAATTTCGAAAATGAAATTTTTGTGAGAGCAAGAAAAATATATAAAAGTAAACAATATTTCACAATTACTATTTTTGGATATAATTCCTCTTCAGACAATGTAAGGGATAAACTCTCCAAAGGATACTACCGATCTTAAATATCATCAACTCCAATATCTTGCATTTTTTAAAACTGGCTAACAATTTGTTTTTATTTCTACATAAAGTTTTTACAACTAATAATATTTTTTATTTGACTTCCATAAATCCTCGATGATCTGATTGGTTAGGGCAACGTTTTCATTATCAGAAAGTAGTGAGTTTGAATATAAACTTATTAAAGATCTATTAAAGTGAAATAATATGTCTGGAGGTGAGATAAGATCAGTATTGATAGATGTGCTGCTTGCTGCCCTGTTTCTAAATTTGCGAAGAACCCACATGACTTGTAGAGTCTAGAAAACTGATTTTTTACCCAGGACACCTTTAGCGATTTTAAAAAATTTGACGACCACAAAGAAAAAGATAAATTTAGGGGTTTTTTACTTACCTATAATGCACTATGTAAAATAGTTTATGATAGTAATTTTGAATCATAATTATCATAAGCTATTTTATTCACAATTTTTAGTTTTGATTATATTATTTGTAAAAAATAATATAATAAAAACTGAACCCATGGCACGACAGCCCATTTGTGGGGCAAGGCATACAGTGCCCATATCTGTTTTCCTGACTGAGGGCCCTGGGGTGCGAAGCATATGTCCCGGTTAGGCAGTCAGCCTAACGTAAAACTCCCAATGCCCATACAATCATCAAAGATAAAAGGAGTCACAATTATCAAGGATAAAAGCAGTTTTTAACTGTAAAAAAATATGGTACTTAATAGTATAAACAAGTTTATCTTCCACATATTTTTCCTGATTTACTCGCAACAAATTTCATTCGCAATAGAAAAGCATTATAATTTTTACTTCATACATTTCTAAAATTTGGCGGCACATCATGAGCCGAGGCACAGCGGTTGAGAATTACTAATATATAGAATCTTCTTGTCTGGAATAAGGACTGAGAAGTGCATACATATAAATTCCATGAGTTGTCTACAAAAATATTTGCTCGAAAAAATTAGAGCCCTTTGAAATTAAATAGAACTTTGGTTAAATTTTATAAAGGAACTTATAAAATTTAACCAAAGCAAAGATAATAATCCTGGCAGCTACATATATGCATAATGTACAGGCAACTCAAATGTGAAGAGACTTCACAGTAATTTCAGTGATTGAATTTATAGTAGTTATAAACAAGATATTTTGAAACAATTTACATTAAAATGTGATAGTTAAAAATACGACGATTAAAATTTACATTTCACGAGTGAAAATTTATATTCAATTCTGCGTTGGAAAAATATATTCATATTTCTCATTCATCTAAGTCAAAAACCATTTTTGTCAAAATAAATTTTATGCATTTTATTAAGAATGATAATTTAATTCTATTTATTTGTTCTCCTGCTGCTTATTTCCAATAAGGAATTAAAAACGATAACTAAGGGATGCATTCTACAACCGAGCTAATATCATTGTAAGCTTCTATACCACATTTTAAAGAATAAATGAAAGATCGTTTCGTTAACGCGAATAATCTCTATTTGATGGCTTTAGAATTTGGATCAAAGAAAACATCTAAGCTAGATACTTTCACTAATATTGGTAAAAATCAGTACAAAGTTTGTAGTAATTTTTCCAATCAAATGATCGACATTAATAGGGATCAACTTCTCCAGATATAAGTTGATCCATTATTGTTTAATTTTAAAATATGGATCTCTCTCTCTCTCTCTCTCAGAATACCAAATTTACTGTTTTAATTGTATTCAAGGAACTATATAATGGATTTTCAGTTCTAAAATTGAATTCATAATGCATTTTTTTCCAATGACGGGCGCTTGGGTGATTAACCCTTTTTTAGCCACAACAAGGCCGGAAACTGTTACTCATTTATCGTTACCCGGTGGGCACCTGTGAACCAACTCACGGAAGTGAGTAGCACTACACCCACGTCACACCACCACAAACCCGTTTATAGGGCGGGCCATTTTCATCCATTATTAGAGGAAAGGACAAGAAACACAGGAAGAGAAAGTATATCCATGCCCGAGCCGCAATTCGCACCTAGGTCCTCCCCATCCGTAGTCAGTTACGCTACCCACTAGACAGGTTGGGCGGCAATTCATAATACATTTATTTTATTGATGTTTCCATTCAAAAATTAACAATTACAAAAATTAGCATCCAACAAAATATTAAAATATCGTAATAGCTCGCTCCTTTTTTTCTGTTTAAAAGACAATATAATTTATCCTATATTGGACATTCTATTAATTTTGTTTCTAGTCGGAACAAAAATCCTGCGGATATCGGAGCTTTCTGATTCATTTTTCCGGCTAATCTGCACAAGATAGCACGCACAAAACTGATAATTATTAACACAGAGCATTTCAATTTCGACTCGGCATCTTTTAGAAAGGTAAGTCATTAAATTCCATCTCTTTGTGTGGGAGGAGGCAGCGTAGGAGGGTGCAGCATTTTTCTGGAAGTTTTCTTCCCCCCAAATATATTGCACCCCCGTTCCCATTTTGCATTCCCAATAATATATTCCCCACTAATTATATACGTGCCCAGCTGTTCGATTGGGCGTGAAAATAATTACGAAGTGTTACATTTAATGTAGCGCTTGCAGATTAAAGTATTAGTATCCAGCTCCTCAAAATGAATTCGTTCCCGAAGAGCCCGGTGAGAGAAAAGAGGAGAATAAAAATAAAATTTCATATTCATGCAGATTCGTTACTGCATAAACTACGCAGTGAGCTCGCAATTAAGGCTTCTGCGAAACACAGAGAAGGGAGAACGTTTCAAACTAATTATTAAGCCTGCCCCCCTTTCCCTTAACAAGGCGAACACAATAATTATTAACCAGCGGGTTTCGACCTTTAGCACTAATTGAAGGACACCCCGCGTTTGTTACCCACCAATTTGGGCCTCGGCCCTGCGTATACGAGTCATTAGCAGAGGCAAAGAAACAGCTCAACTCTTCTCGCCAAACATCATGAGCGGGAAATTTAATGAGGAAACTTAAAACTGGAAGGTGAAAGAGAGTAAAAGGGCGAGATTCTTTTAAAAATAAGCAATTAAGCCTTTTAAAATTTTTGAGATTTAATTGAAGCGAAAAGAAAATGGGCTCACACACACACACATGGATAAGGGGTCGACGGTGGGTGGGAAACCGTCTCGGCTCGCGAACTGTGAAGCAATTAAAAGACTCTTTTAATCTCGCTGGAGTCTACCCTCATTATGTGAAGGTGTAGAGCAAAGTAGATTTGATTTACCTCCACTGACTAACACAACCCCCCCTCGGAGGCAAAAGCATTTGTTGCCGTTGAGGTATGTCACAATTTCATTTTTCTCTTCTTTCTTTAGGAGGTTATGCATTTTTTGCCCGGCTTATCTTTTATTTCCTCTTTCTTTTTTTTTCCAAAAAGAAAAAAGAAATGAACAAGAAAGGGGATAATGTTTTTTAACAAGACACTTCCCATTATGTAAAACATTTAAAGGTTTCCATTAAAACAAAATAACAGCACTCGAGTTTATACCCCTGCAATAAGAGCGTCATTAAAGGATCGTGCTTGCTTGGGCTTGAGTAATTGAAAGCAATGAGCTGCGTTTATGATATGCCAGTAGTTCTGCCAGGAAATTATATCAAGAAGTATTACGGACTGGAAATAGAAACTTTCACCGGAATCTTCTTTTGACTTATGTCTTCTTTTCATTTTAATATTTCCCTTCACTAACTATTGTGTGTTGTTTGTTTTCCTCAGAGTTACAAAATTAACTGCTCAGTGAACAGTAGCTAATGAAGGGAGTGGATTCAAATAAGTGAATATATGACAGCTTTGCATCTAACGTCTTTGTCATTTTTTTTCACTTTAAAGTACCACATGCTTTAGTTACATATATTATATAGTCTCGTTATCATTTAATCAACAATAATAATTATTTACTGCATTTGGACTATTAAATAATCCAATACGCTATTAATTTATAAATAAATTAATGTTTTAACTGTGTTATTTTTCATAAAAACTAATAATAATAATATTAAAATGAAACTGAAAGTATGGCATACATAACAGACGCGCTTACAAAAATAGAAAATAAAGAATAAATATATGAATAGCAATATTTTTTTAAACTTTCATACAACATTTTTGGAATGTTCTCAGTAGTATTAGAATGTAATTCAGTACAAAAAGGAAGATATTTATGTTTGAATGCATAGAAAAATAGAATATTTAATCACTATAAAAACGTAAATTAATATAAATGGCTTAGAAATCAACTTAATGAATGAATAAGTTCTGAATATTTTTGAAGTCCAATGTATGCTGTACAAATTATGCTTTTATCAAATTTTAAAAAAATTAATAAAATTATATTCCTTGTCACAAGGGAGAAAACCTTGAAAACTTCCAAGCCCCCATTTCAACAGACATGAATGCAAAAGACAAAAACACAACATACATTTATCTTTCTTATTTCAAATTAAGAACCAACTTCATAAAAATTTAAAGCAAATATGATTGGCATAACTGATAGGTTATTTGCACTCTAAATTCTCCTTTTGAGAACGATAAGATTTAATATTTTTATTTTACGTTAAAGAGATAAAGAATTATAAAATATATTACTATACCTCTTTTTTCATATTTTTTAATTATAATATATAATGTAAAGATGCTACTTTATTTTTCAGATTAATATTTCCTAACAATTGATTTTCATCCTTATATCAAACTTCAAAAGTATTTCTGTGATTTAAAGCTTGTTTTAAAGACGTTATTTTAAAATTTTGCAAGTAGATATTTAAACAAAACAAAAAAGAGTAAATATTTATTTTAAATATAACAAAACAACACAATAACATTTTATTGTTTTTAAAAACGATAAAAATGTACCTTTAAAAAATTGAAGTGATTAGTCTAAGTTAACACAATAATAGAAGAAATATTATTTAATTGCCCCCCGTTTCTGGGTACTCGCTTTCATAGGTCTTAGCACTAAATACAACATGATTGCATAATCTTGAAGATAGTTAGTGAGTGATATCATAACTTATGCAATGTTCTCCCCAAACTTGAAAACTACAGCTACAAAATCTTAGAAATTTTAATGTTAAATGTACATGAACTTTTTCAGTACGGAGATTTTCATTGGGATTTGGCATAGACTTCGTTGCTATCTGAGTTTAAAATCATACCTTCTTAAAACCTGACAAAATTAATATACTACAACAACCTGATAAAATTAATTTTTAAAAAAAAAATGTTGCATATAAAGGAATCTAAAAGTGGAAATAATTATTCTAAAATTAACAAGCTAATTAAAATAGCGAAAAAATATGTCTGTAGTGAATCATTTAAGAAAGTTAGTTAAATACTTTAATAGCAAATCCAGATAATATATGGCTGGAAAGATCATTTGCAGCATACCAGTTAAACTCCTATATATCAACAAGCCTATCTGACAGAAAAACGTCAGAATAAGTCATTACACACTGCTCGTTTATTTTAGATGACACAAAACGTAATCATCCGAAGAAGTTTTGAGAAAAACGTTAATGTGGTCTATCACATTACATTAAATTTTGGAAAAAATCGTTTCAAGTGTGTAATTAAAACCGTCCTCTGATTGCGGTAAAAAATAGAGAAAGGGCCGCTGTGTGTGGTGCTCCTTAACGATCACTGTAACACGACACGCATTTTCTCGACGTCTGGATCTCGTTATCGTCCCCATTAAATTTAAACGCGACGCTTCATCAGTGGAGCTCAAGGACCTTTCTCTATCACACGCTGCAGACCTTCGTCACGATGCCAACTTGGATGCTTTCCGCCAATTCCTAAAAATGGCTTTTCCTGGTACTATTACATGGATAAGATTGTGGCAACATCGGTGTATAAAATTCAACAACCGAGTATTCTCTGTTCGTAGATTTTACAAAATCTAAGAACATTAAGATGATATCTCAGTTTTCCTTCGTGGTTTATTCTCAGATTAACTTTATTCCTGGAATTTAACTCGATTAATGCAAACATCTCATTTTCGCACACGTATGTGAGGATGTGTATATGTATGTGCAACAAGTGTAAGAGCATATACATATTCGAGCCTTGTTATAGGTTGTTAAGGTGGACATAGGTTTCAATTTTTCATACATTTTTTCATTTATAACATATTAAGCTCTTAATACATATTTTTGAAACATTTCTGGGGAGAACTTAGGGTTTTATAAATGTGACTGATATTGCAATTTTTGTCTGTTACAAAAGAAATGTTAAAGCAAATTAAATATTGTATTTTGTTTCACTAGTATGGTAGTTATCATCAATAATAAATGAAGAGGACAGAATCCTGGAAATAATAGGCATTGGTAAATCATCTCGTAATAATATCATGGATTTAAGTCATCATTTTAATACTATTCAACGTTTCTCATTCCATTGACAATTCTACGATCACTCAAACTCTCAACACTTTGGCAATAAAAAATTATTTTCAGGATGATTTTATCAAACAATGTACTAATTAACGATAATATTTATGTACAAGGCCACGCTTTATCATTGAAGCTCAAAAAACTTCTCCTATCATACGTTGTAGTGATGTATCTTTCCAACGATGTAATTACCAACCTGTTTGCTTTCTGCCAATTCCTAAAGATTATTATGAGCCTTTATATAGCTCATAATAACTTGGTGGTGGATAAAGATTTTTGGAGTAGAACGTCTCTGTTTCAGTTTAAGTCTATAATTTTCTTCAACAAGAGATAGATATTATACTTCTGTTTCTTACATCCATCGAGATGGGTGCTTTCTAGGCTATCCGTTTGATAATACTTGAATATATATCGGCTTATATCTAGGCCTCTGGAAAACAACATATCGTTGATTTCAATTCCTTTTTAAATGCCTTCGGCTTTTAGTCTATCCTCTACATTATGTCAAAACATAATCCTTCATGCATACCCAACTTAATATAATGAAGGCCTCATGCCTAGTACTTGAATTTATCCAGTTTAATAAGAACAGATTAACCTCGTCCGGTTCCTTGTGTTCGGTGTATAGAAACATTCTGCTACATAGACTTCATAAGCATTATACATATGAACTATAAATTGTTATATTATCCTATGAACACTTGCATAAAACAGGAAATTGATATACAAGTATTCAAATACATTTAAATATTTTTATTGTGCTTTAAAACAAGTTTTAAGCACTCATTTCAGATAAAATTTTAATTCTTTTAACTTTTATGATTAACCATGAGTTCTAAAAAAAAATCCGAACAGACATCTTTCATATTAATCTCAGAGCTGAAATGATAAAGAAAGAAAATATATATTTAACATTGAGAAAAGTTTAACATAAGTTAATAAAGCTATCAAGATATTATTTTGGTGTTAAAAATATAAATTTAAATATTTAATTACATTTAAAATACATAGATTTGATTTAAAATTAATTGATTTAAACTAATTTTAAAAAGATTGAAAAACTCATTCATTCATTTTCGACAACAGTAGTGATGAAAAATGAGATTTTTTAATATTTTTTTTTTAGTTTCTTCAATCTTTCATTTTTTTAATGATTTTTTCAATCTTTTTTAACTATTAACTTTTTATTACAAAACACAGAAACTTTTTATCAATATCAAAATTTTTTATAAGATAATCGAATTGAAAGTGAATAATGTTTTAGAAGAGATTACAGTAGTATATAAAAATTCTATTTTTATATTAAAGAATACCTTAATATACAAACATTATCATACAGTATATACAAGAATAAATATTAATTTGCTTAGTTGCTCTCCAATTGCAATAATAAATGTTTAAAAAACTAAAAAATTGGTAAATTGTAATTATATCTTAACAAAATAAAAAGTTTCCAAAAAAATATTTAGAAGTCATTTGTGTAATAGAAAAAGAAAAAAAATCTAGAAATTTTTCTCGATATAAAGAAATGGAAATTTATTTTGAGTAAATATACACTGTGCTCAAAACAATTAAAGGATATTATAAGTTTTATATAAAATAAAGATATAAGCGAAATTTTTTGCCGAAAACGAGAGAAGAGAATGACAAATGCAAATTTTTTCTGATTTTCAAACTGTGGAATATGCTAATTTTGAGTTCGACGTCAAAAACGTCTCTTCATCGGCAGTGAATGAAATTTGACTTTTAACTGAATGAAAGACAATGAAGACAAGAATGATCGGCATTCAGTGACTGTTTTGTTTCGATGAGTACGATATCTCAGCGAAGTCATTTAACTGATTCAGAAGCTTGGAGAGTTGTTGGTAGGTTAGAAGGGGGCCAAGCTCAAGCCGAAGTAGCACAAGCCATTGGGGTGTCACAAAGTGTGATTTCCAGGATCTGGAACCGTTTTTAGGAGACTGGAACTGTAGGCCGAAGATCGGGGCAAGGTCGTAGACGGGCTACAACGCCCAAGTAAGATCGGTATTTAGTGTTAACGGCTCGTAGACACCAAAATATGAACAATACTCTTTTCTAACACCTTCACTCGGATATTGACACCACGGTTTCAACTCAAACTGTTCGAAACAGATTCCATGGTGTAGGTCTGTATGCTCGCTGACCGATGGTATGCGCTAAACTAACAATAATAATTCAATGTGAATTCATGGCTTCGTGAAGTTCTCCTCATATTCAAAGGCTTCCATCAGTGCAAAATAAGAAGTTTCAAAATTCATTCGATCATATTACCCACTCATATTCCTCAAATGTCTAGTGTCTTTTCTGACACTACAACAAACGAATTTTTGCATTTCAAACAGAAATGAGTGGTTTTCTCAGTCACACGACTATGCATTCCTATCTTCTGCAATTCTCTTTGCATGATTCACGTTAAAATCTGTTTGGAATAGATTTGGTTGTCGATTTTTGTCGTTTGAAACTCAATTAAGCCCCTGTTCTGTTATTCAATTTGTCAGAGAATACACAGACCACTATTTTGGAAAACTGTCGTCAAACTACAGTTACGTCTTCTTGACAAGGATGTGGAACATTTGAAAAACCAGAGAGACTTGCCATTTTCAAAATCATAGGCCTTGCTAAACGGATACCATCAATACGCTCTTTTCAAATAGTTAATATCTGCCGTTTTACCATTTTACTTTATTCCTCATAAATCTAGAAGATCTTGAATTAGCAGAAGATCCGTTGTGTTCACTAATGAAGCTGGGACATGTTAAAAAGGTCTTGGTCACAATGTCCTCCACGAGTATTGAAATAATACTTCTGAAGATATAATGTCGAGTATTGGATGGTCTTATATTTGATTCCTTTTTCTAAACTACGAAGACTCCCACCCGATTGTTTCCACCTGACTAGTAGAGTCCAGCTCTGATTTAGGTACAAGGAAGTATGCTGATGTAACAATGATAAGAATATGGTTTGCATAAATTGATATAAGTAATTTTATATAAATCTTCAACCTAAACTTTAAAAGCAATATGATTTTAAAAATTAATTCTTAATGGTCTGAAATTTGTATTTAATTGAAATTTATCTTTCTTTTTAAGTTATCTTTTTCCTTTTAAAATTTAATTGAAATAAAACCCGATATTTATACGGTGATAATTTTGTGTATACGTACATTTAATGAGTTATACATAATAAGTAATAAAGTATTTTTCAGGCCTGTATATTTGCTTCAGGATGCAATATGTTTTTCAGCGTTTCATTTTAAAAACATATAGACAAGTTTTTCCAGATTATCACAACTATTATAATGACTAGAAAAGTTTGGAATTTAATAGTGAAATTAGCTCTAAAGCAACTCCCTTTCCTCCTATGAACTTTCTTAGTAAGAAACGGCTTAGATTTAGAACAAAATCATGACTTATTTAATATAATAGATAAAAATTTAATAATATTCTACAAAATTACATAATCTATTAAATGCTCATCAAATTTAAAGAAAATGAATTCTTGGCAATGCAGTGAATTTGGTTTGTATCTAATTTAAATAAGATTTTCTAACTTTTCAATATTATTTCGGGAGCTTAAAATTTTCTTATTGCTAAACGCCAAACATATATTGTGAGAAACGATTAAGGTAAAAGTTAGATTATTTTCAAGTTTTCTAAAACTTTAAGGAAGTTTAAGCTAAATATCTAATGAAGCTTTAAAACTAAATTTTTCAAATATGTTTGGCAATGAATAAGCTCATTTATTGACACACATATGCTTCTGTCATCCTAAATATCTATTATTAGCACTCAACAAAATTAAACGTTTTCGCTTGGTACACAATCTATGTAATTTTCTCCTAAAGAACATCAGGTCTACATTATATTAATTGAATGCTTTATAAGGGAACAAGTAATATCACTTTGATGCACATTTGGTTGAATGTATCCGATATAACAATTTAGAGCCATTTCCTATAACTATCAAATTTATAATAATAATTTATAAATATATTTATGGTGTACAATATTTTCAGAGAGGAAAATTATTTCATCGATAACAATCAGAAGATTCAAACTAAGAAGTGATTTTACAAAACATTTCTTAGATGTGAAAAGATAAAAAAAATCTTACCAAGAACAAAAATTTTTTACAGTAAAGAAAATTTCAAGAAATTAATTAACAGTAAAACAAGAAAATGAATCGAATTTTTTCAAGATTTTATTTCATATACAGATCAAGGAATTTATAAAGTAAAATCATCTTAAATACATAAAAGCGCAAAGTGGAATAAAAAACCTTGGAAATAAAAAAATGATGTAAAATATTTTCCCTTGATAAAGTGTTTCTTTAATCTATATTTTAGAATTTAGGGCAAAAGTTAATGAATGCATTTTTTCAAACCGTTTCTCTCTTAATACGAATATCAAACGCGATATCAAAAGCGTTTAAAATGAACCACCATTCTGCTCTAAAAAATTCAAGAAGAAGCTAAATTGTGAAAAATATAATAAATTTATGCTGTCCCTTGGTTCACTCTTCAAAATTTTCTAAAATCATTTACATGCTAAGCAAACAGAAAACCCGTTCTACAGAAAAATCATTGACTGAAATTATAGTATAACATGTTTTACGTTGAATCCTATTTAGACCCACATCATCACCAGGAATGAATTTGGAAGCCAAATCAGCCGCTTAAAACACAAAATTCAATTCCTTAATGCTGCGCATTTATTACTTGATATTAATTTGTTGTTGATTATTGTAAATTTCAATAACAAATAATAATATCTAATAAAATAACTAGCACGAATTAGAGGCATTTTTAAACAATGTTATAATAATCAAACAATTTTTATTTTACGGGATTCTTTGCATTGGTCTTGTAGAAATCGATAAATCATTAAAATATTTTCATTTCATATATTGGATTATTTGCAAACGAAGCTAATTTTTGTTGAATTCATTAACTGCTACGCAAAGTGTAATCAATTGAAATCTAGTTTCTTTTTTATTGTTAAAATATAACGTGTGTGTGTCTTCTCACTATCATAATTGTACACTTATAATAATGACAAACAAATTAAAAAATACATTTATGAAAAAAGTATTCATGGTGTTTTTAAAATTAATTCAAATTGCACGTCAATGAATTTTATATTAAATGAAGTTAAAGTTCGTTGTTTAAATTCAGAAGTGTATTTCAAAAAATAATATCGTGGTGTATAACATTTTACATATTATAAAGTTGAATATGATTAAATACTAATTCTTAAATTTGAATTTGAAATCTGATTTAAAGTTTTTTCAATGGTTGATAACAATCAGATTATTAATATAATATATTTCAATGTGTGTCTGTACAAATTTTTATAATTATGCACCAAAAATAATGGCAAGCAGATAAAAAAATTCATTTATGGAGTTTTTAAAATTAATTTAAATTACTATCATTTGATATTAAATTAAATCCAAATTCATTCTTAAAATTAAGAAGTGTGTTTCTAAAATATGGCATTGAGGTTTCTGTAATATTTCATTTATTAAAATATAATTCACTACATGTAATTACTCTTATGGACTAGAAACAATGAAATGCATTATAATGCGAAGTAATATAACAAACTCGGAACTGGTGTCAGTCCGTTGCGAATTCATGGGAAACAAAACAAGTTTGGCTGGAGGAAGAGTTACTTTGGAAAACAAGGACGGCGAGTGTCATTCCTTTCTATATTTCACAGCTCTGTTGGCTTTTGCTTTTGCATACGAGGACCCATTCCAATGATTGAGTGGAGTGACCCAGGGGAAATCTTTGAGAAATTCCACTTCCACGTATACGTACCCCTCCCTTAACCGATTATATTAGCCACTCTCTACATTACACACAGCGCCGAAGAAAGTGAGTCGAATGAAATGAAAGGAAAAAAAAACGAATAAAAAAGGGCTAAAATCTCCATGCTGATTGAATGCGAAACAATAAAAGAGACACATAATACAGCAGAGTACTGTAATATACTTTATACGTCGATGAGGTCGCGCCATTTTCCTGATCGAATTCGAGGAATATGCCGGAGTAATTAGGCTTAACTTAAAATGGAATACCTGTACTGCGCTGCCATTTGAAAGTGGTATGTTTGATATACTGTAACTGGTAGTTACATTTCAATGTGAAAAAAAGTATAGTTCAGATGCATTCTGTGATGAGTTTTGTCGCGAAAGGTTAATCTTATGTCTGCGATGAAATATTCATCAAAATGGGCAGAAAAGAATATTTTATATTAAAATGGAATTTCACTAATAATAGCATTTTCATTACTATTGAAAATCCATTCTAATACATTTAAATGTCAACAGATAAGAAAAAAAAGTGTACTGTTAACAACAAATCAACAATGAGACTTTAACATTAGATGAAATAAACGTATGATTCTCTAAATTTAAGTTCATGTATGTATCCTTAGCTCTCTCTTTTTTTAAAGTTTCTTAATCATCAACTATGTATTTTAATGGTTGTTTTCTTACCTTTAGAATAAAATTATCTTACACCGCAGCACAGTAATTCTGAGCCACTGTGATGCGGCACTTTTGTGTACCGTCTAATTCTTTAAATGTGCGACCAATTTTAGAAATGCATATAATAAAAATTATTATACTTTTTTTATTACGAGTATATATTGCTTAAATCAAAGAAAAATACACTGTAAATGAAAACTTGCTTTTACAATTAAGAAATATATTTTTAATTGTTCAAAACTGTTTTTATCTTCAATAATTGTGACCTTATTTAACTGAGACCCAATAACTGTGCAATATTTCCCCACGTCAAGAAATTTCAAGTGTTCTCAGTATCTACAATTACAATTTTTACATCTTATTTGTGTAAATTCAGATTTTCAGTATTTAAAACCAACATAAAAACGAAAAAAAGATCGAGACTGTTACATGTAGAAGACGATATGAGAGTATCATTGTCATCTTTACGATACAATATAAATGAAATTATTAAAAAAACATCAAGTTCAAATTTCTTATTAAAAGTATCCTTATTATTACATTGTAATTAATTCTTTAATAAATGTACTAATATTTTTGTACTACATATTATATTATTTTATGTTTAAATTTGTTATCATAAACTCTTTTATACAATGCATTCATTAAAGGTAACTTCTAAACATACCTTTTTCTTCGTATGCGGCCAAATTTTGAAATCGTTAAAAATATGACGGCTCAAAAAAAGGGTTAAGAATTACCGTACATAACATATGATATATATTTTATCATAAACAAGATTACCATTCATAATTATGTAAATTAGTTCATTATGGTAATCATGGGTTTCGTATGTTATCCAAAATTACTTTTCTAAATTAAAACTCTATTGCTTCGTAGTTACAAGTATGAAACTTACCACACTTTTCCACCACAGATGTTAACATCAAGCTTAATGTAGGCCTCAAATCATATTTGCATATTCTCTTCTCTTAAGTAAGCAGTCTCAAATATCTTTGTTAATTATCTTAATTAAATTTTGAATTGTAAATAATCCTATTAAATCTCTTTACTAAATTTTGAATATTTAGAGTCTTAAATATCTTTATTAATTTTTTTATTATAATTGTAGAGTACATAATTATGTGTCACAAAATAATTTAAAAGTATCAGACATTATTTTGATCAATCAGATAAAGTTTATGATGAAGTATATATAGTATTACATACAGTTATCTATAGTATATTTTAAACAACTCTACAGTAAACAAATATGTTTCTTTACCTATAGTTTTATATTACATATTAATCACCACATAACGGGCTGTTTGCAAGGATATGCGATGAATTCAATCACTAGTCAAAGAATAATGACTAGAGATTCTAAGCGACTGATATAACTAACAGGTTGTCTGACATTATGCCAGAGATAAAATTGTTTTATTCAAACTTCCTTTCCACATCATTAGAACCACGTGAGTTGCAATTTATTAGCATAAATAAAGCAGTAATTATTCGTGTTTTATAACTAAATACAAGAATAATCTAATCAGAGATAGTTACGTATTTGGTTAGTGTGCATTCAATTTACCTTGTATGGCATTTAGGGAATTCATTAGCATTAATAATTATGACATTATATAAACTAATTTCATTAAGAGCTTTTATCATTTGAGCTATCATGGTTATTTAGGCAATCAGATTAATGCCATGGAAGTTAAAATCGCATCTTGCCTAATTGCACCCAATGATATTTTGGTAATCAATAAGGAAATCTGCATCAAATTTAAAGAGAAATTTATGTCATTTTAAAATTAAAACTATTTTTATTATAAATCTGAAAAAAAAATATTGAAAGCAAATTGTTATACCTTGATTTTTCCGTTAGGGCAGAAATACATTGGTTATCATAAATAAAGGAAAAATCAAGAATGATGATAACATAAAAATTATGTGAGGAATTTGAAATTTTTGTTAATTATCTTCATTAAATTATACACAGTTATACAATATACAACACATAATAGCACAATTATACAACAGACAACATATAATAACACATTTATACAACAGATAAGAAAATGCAAAATAGCACAAGAAGAAATCACCACGTAATTATATTATGGTATTTTAGTACATGTATACAATGAACAAATGGCAGTTATAAGTTTGGTATAGGAAAAGTACCCTTATAATATGGGGTTTACGTTTACGCCAGCGAGCTTCCCTGTACCCAGCTCAGAAGAGCTATACCAGAGTGATGGAAGCCGCTGGAGGGAAAAACGGGGTAACTGCAGGAGGGACGCCCATTTTGCTGCCTTGTGCTCTCAAGCATAGACACCGTAATGGACAATTTAAATGAAATTAACAAAACATTACAAATAATAAGGGAAATATATACAGGTATGTGTACAAAAGCTATGTAATAGAACAATATTATAGTAAAATTTAAAAAAAAAAAAAAATGAAAAAAAAAAATGAAAAACTGTGATTGGTGAATTACATAAAACAAGGAGCATAACAAAATAGGTAATTAAAAGAAATAGATAAGGAGTTAAATGGTCTTTACAAAGTAAAGAGCAGAGTTTTAAGTAGATAGATGAGGCAGGAGTTTGATATGACATAGGGTTGGGAGCCGTTACTAGCTGGTATCGTCATGGAACCAAGTAAAAAGTCCTTCTTGAGTGATTAGGAAGTCCACAAGCTGGTTCAACTTTCTCCTGGAAATCTTGTTGTTGAGGATTGCTTTCTTCCAGGTCACTAACCATCTGGGAGCTGGACATGACAGATGCCAGGAAGCAGTCAATGGACAAACCGTGATGTAATGGAGAGGATGTCCTATGTCTCCACAGGTACAATTAGATGAGACTGCAAGATTAAATCGGTGGAAGTATGTTGGAAATGGGCCATGACCAGACATAAAAAGAATTTCATTACTTGTCCAGTTTAATGGCTTCATTGAGACAGAGGGTTCCACCTCATGAATCAAGCGTCCTGTCTTGGAATCAGTCCAGCTTTGTTGCCAGTTCTCAAATATCCATTTCCGGCATTCTTGTTTGAGATGACAGCGTGGGAGGGGAACAATGAGAGGCTGGAGCGAAGAGGAGGCCGCACTCTTCGCTTCCTTATCAGCTTCCTCGTTCCCTTCTGTGCCAGCATGGGCTTTAATCCATTTTAATTGGATGGAGAAGAAGTTGGTCAGTTCAGCTTGGATGGAGCGAACCATAGGACTAGTTGTTGTTGGATTGCTGATAGATTTCAGGGCTGCTTGACTATCTGACCAAATAATTACAGGAAATTGCTGTTCTTTGGCAAACTTGACAGCTTCTTTGATGGCAATGACCTCTGCCTGGAAGACAGAATTCTGTTTGCGGAGTTTTTGCTTCCACGTGTGGATCTTAGAGCTGTTTAGATAAGCTACAAAGGCTGTACCTACACCTTCATCTAGTTTTGATCCGTCTGTAAAAATGTGCAGAGTGTCCAACGGGAAGTGCAGGGGGGGCTGCCTCATCGTCTATTGTGATGAAATTATCGGTTTTAAAAAGGCCAGGATGATTTGTATCCAGACTAAGTTTCACCTCAACATCAGATGGAGAAGGGAGAGGAGGATCTAGGCATTGGATTCCAGCTCTAAGGAAATTGATAAGCTTTGCTTCTGCTTCTATTTTCAAATGAAGTGGGGGAAGACCGGTAATAATCTGTAAGGCTGAGGTTGGCGTGGTTCTGAAGGCACCAGTGATGCTGAGGAGGAACTTTCTCTGAATGGATGAGAGCTTCTGAGTTAACTTAGACATCAGTGAAGTTCCCCAAATGGCAGCACCATGGCAGATCATGCGCTCGATTACTGTCTTATAGAGCATTATCCGGTAATGTTGGTTAAAGCCCCACTCATTTCCTGCGATTCTGCGTAGTTTTCCTAGCAGAAGAAGTGCCTTATTTCCTTGGGATATGATATGATTTTTGAAGTTAAGTTTTTTATCCAGGATCACTCCTAGCAACTTGATATCGTTGGATTTTTTCAGTCTGTCATTTCCCCAATGTATCTGTGGACCCCGCTGGAGCTTTGCAATGAGCATGAATTTCGTTTTCTCTAGAGAAATACATAGATGGTTATCATCAACCCACTCCTTGAAGTGTTTAAGGGCTAGTGTTGAGACCTTTCCTAGCTTCTTTTCGCTTTTGGCACCTACTACGAACGTAAAATCGTCGGCGAAGGCTTGGATGTGAATTTGGCTGTTTGGGTCAATATCTTTGCCAATATTGTCCCAGTTAAATTTCAGAGGTTTATCTGCTAAAACATTCCAAAGGATCGGGCCACTACAAGACCCTTGTGGGCATCCTATGGATTGGCTTCTAGAGGCAAGACCCATATTAGTAGGTAGTAGGACTGTTCTGTCATTAAGGTTACTGATGAGAAGTTTTGTAATATTGGCTGGGCTATTGGTGGCACAAAGTTGTTCCTTAAGTTTATAATGATTTATATTGTCAAAGGCGCCTTTGATGTCAATTGTAATAACTGCTATGTGGAGTTTCTGGTTACGAAAGGTTTGAATTTTTTTAGTGAGTGTCATAAGAGCATCATCGACAGAACGTCCTTGTCTGAAGCCAAATTGGTTTTGATGGAAGAAGCTGCGATTTTCCAGATGGTAAGACAGTCGCTTTGTGGCAAGTTTTTCAAGTACTTTTCCAAGAGTTGGTAAAAGGGAGATAGGTCTATAAGAGCTTACACTAGACTTATCTTTGCCTTCTTTATGGAATAAAATTATGAGGCCGACTTTAAAACAGCGAGGGAAATAAGAAAGCAACAAACATTTGTTGAACAAACTATGCAGGATGTTGGGGAAAAACCTGTTGATTGTTTGAATAACTATATTGTCAATCCCGTCAAAGCCTGGAGCTTTGCCTTTTCTCAGGGAGTTAATAACTCTTGCTATTTCCTGTTTGCTGAAGGGAACGTCATCTGCCGCAGTAACATTGGACACAAAGGCCTGGTTGTGGGGGATGGGAAAGAGTTTTGCTAGAATATTTTCTGCTACTTCCAGATCATTTCCCTTTTGGCTGCCAGTAGAATCAACAAAGAGATTTGAAGGAGGAACAACTTCCCTGAAGACTGCCTTATATACTTTGCCATAGGGAGAAGTTGCAGCACTGCAGAATTCCTTCCAGTTTTTCTTTTTTGTGCTTCTAAGTTGTCTCGTGTAAATTGCACGTTTAGCCTTATACTGCTGATAGAACCCGTCTTTATCTTCTGCTGAGGCCCTCTGATAACGTCTCCTGAACGCTCGAAGTTCCTTTCTAGCGATCTGGAGAGGTTGTGTCCACCATGTGGGGGTGATCTTAAGTTTGGATCCTTTGATTTTGAAACTAGAATTGCAGCAAGATGTGATAGTGGCTTGAAAAGTCGAGGCGGCTTTTTCTAGGTCGTAAATATTGTGGCTGTTAGTAATGGAGTCGGTTAAGCTGGTAATATGACATTGGAGGAGTTTGCAAAATTTATTATGTCCACCGAATATAGTTTTGTATCGTTTAAATTGAAAGGAGGTTGTTCGGTTGTTGAAGATAATCTTTATATATTCATTATCACCTAAAGTTTCTTCGTCTAGAACTTCCCAGGAGATACCTTTAGCCATTTCGGCATTCATGACTAAAGTCAAGTCTGGCCATCCTTGTTGAAATTTATTGGTGTAGGTTGGTGAGGAGTCTTGTGAGTTTAGGATAAAAAGATCGTTAGCTAGGATGAAATCCACTGCTAGTTCCCCTCTTGAATCATCATTAGGGTAACCCCAAATTTGGCAGTGGGCATTCAGATCCGCGCCAATGATAGTTTTTCCTGAACAAGCAGTTCTGAGAACATTATCCAGTTCGGTTAGTGTTGCTGAGAGATCTGAAGTTGAGGCCGCAGGTGAACCTCTTGTTTTATGGTTTGGTGGGGGGTTGTAGACTGATATGATGTTCAAGGGTGCTTCTTCTAGCGTTATCCTAATCGTAACTGTTGTCTCTGATCTGTGAAGGAA
>JAPDSC010157663.1:0-50787 GCA_026290005.1 Latrodectus geometricus | reverse complement strand
TGTGTGTGTGTGTGTGTGTGTGTGTGTGTGTGTGTGTGTGTGTGTGTGTGTGTGTGTGCAACATAATTTCATATATAAAAGGTATGTCTTACATAGATCAAATTAAAAGTTACAAGATATTAGTTAAAATTATCATAAATATTTTCTGCGTATTGTATCAATATGCTGAAAAAGAAAATGATGAAAAGTTCTTACACAACAGTATGTACACAACAGTTTATGATTATATTGTCAATATTATCGATTGCTACCGAAAAAAAACCAATTGATTTCTACAAAGAAATCTCTTGCTAAAATCAGACTTCCGACTAAATTTTAATCAATAATACCTGCTGTAGTAGAAAAGGACAGCAAATTAGGAGTTCAGATCATTAGGAAAATTTCTGTCAAGAAACGCTAAAAATGAATCCACAAAAGCCTGTACAAAGTTCTCAAAATATGTATTTGCTTTTGAATGATTTGGTTGGGAAGTGCAATATAACAACGTATTTAGATGTCAACTGCACAGACAAAGGTATATCTTTAGAAAACAAGGTATTCCAAAATGCAACGGAACATCCTTTGAATTCATAATTAAAATTTCATCTATTATTCTTGGAGAAAATCAAGAATATTTTATCTCTGAAAATTAACAATGTACAGAAAAATATCAAAATTATTTATTATATTACAATATAAAGAAATAGAATAAATTTTAAAATCTAAAATTAATGCATTGTAATATAAAGCTTGTGTGTGTGTGATTATAAAGTAATTCCGCAAAGTAATCAATAATAATACATATTAGGTTACGGAAAAAGGAATCTGCTATTTTATGTAACTTTTTCGGATTCGCTTAGTATAAAAGTTTCAAAACTGTTTTCAGGCCGATCTTTTAAGTTCTGGTTCATGGTGTTACTGCGGAAAAACGATCAACTTTGACATTTTTGTTATTTTATAGACAATTTCTACAACGATGCACCCAAAAGCTCTGTAATCTATCAAACTTAAATTTTTCTTACATCTAAATAAACAATTTTAAAATCAATCAAAGTACTAAAGCAATTCATAGAAATAACATTTTCGTAATTTTTTCCAAAATAAATGTCACACACACAAAAGAAAAAATATAGAAGCAGAATTTTGTATCAAAAAAATGTCCTATAATTCTTTCGATTTGAAAGCTGTTGTGTTTGATTTAGAAATGGTTATCTTCAATCCAATGCTTGAGATTCTGTCATATCTATCATGGACTTTCCTACCTACTTTGTGTATGTGGTATTTTATTTATCTTACTTCTAAGTATTTTTTTTATGTATTATTGAGATCGTAAAAATGACATTTTACTTCTTAAACTTCATGATTTTGTATAAGATATAAAAATGTCAAATAAAGATTCTTTTTATCAAATATTATATTTCATACCTTTCAAATTTTTTGAGAAGCTCAAACCATTCTCTTCGTATGAAACTCATGTTATTCTTTTTGAATACTTGCTAAGATATACAATCTTAAAGTCAGTATTCATTCTAGAGTTTATCAGAGTTCACAAATCGTATTGATATAATAGATTATTTTTGAATTATTGTTAAGTAAAACTATTATTGACTTTAAATTCATACAATTTTCTGGATCTCTTACATTGCATTAAAAATGTCTGGAAATGTATCTAAAAGATTCCATCACAGAAAGATTTACCAATAGTATAATTATGCAGCTACATTTAAATAACTTAGAAATAGTGATTTGTTTTTTGATTATTCATTAATAACTTTTAAAGGGGAACTTGAAGTTAAGTAACAAACATTGGTTTACAAAAATTCATAGAATACATATTAAATTTCAATGATGAGACTTGTTACGTTGATAAACTCTGCATGCTTGTTAAATTGTGGATAGTCAAAAGTTCGAGATTTAGTCAACATAAAATTTGCCATTGTTTATTCAAATCTTAACAGCGTAAATTTGTATTTATAATGATATTCTTCCCAAAATTATAAGGAATTCAAAATTTTAATATTATATATTTTCCAAATTCAATAATGAAGAAAATTCATCGATATTTGCTAAACATTTAATCAAATCTTTAATTTCAATTTCTTTATCCAATTTATTAATTGATTGATATTGATACTTCCAGTGGATTCTTGCAAGACATGACTGTTTTAAAACTTTTACTTGATTTCCATTTGCATTATGTCATAAAACAGATTGTATTTTACATGGATAGTATTAGACGTATAAGTGCGAAACCACACGAAGCTCTTTAGCTTCTGCAGCTCTATAAGTTGAAAATATTTCAAAGTTGTAGAAAAAGTTTCAAGTACGTACATTAGCAATTCATTATTATTTTTTTTTTCCAAATCAAAGTACAATTTTCACCTATTCCCGAACCATGTAGATCATTTTGAAGAAGATAGCCTTAACCATATTTCTACAAGAAACTAATCAATCAATTAAATTAATTTTAAGTGCAAGATCGAGAAAATATAAAATACTCTATGCATCCCTGAAGATAACTCTCATCCAGAGAAGAAAATTTTCGATGTCCAATCAAAAAATTTTACATTTTTCTAAATAATTTAAAATAAATATCAGTCTTGGTTAATTTAGTTTAAATTATTTTAAAACTAATTGATCTAGAAACTAATTATCCATCAAGGATAAAAATTAAATCAATACTATTTGGATTCATTAAATTTCACTCTAGAGACAATATTATAGTGCGGGAATTAAGAAATTATTTCTTCTCTAGTAATAATAAATCAAAAATATGGCAATGGAAAGCGAGAAAAATCCATCAGAACTGACGATTAAATTTGTTATATATTTGTGCAATAAAACACATTAAGTAGTTCAAATTAATATGAAACTAATTTATATAGTTGACAGTCTGACAAAAGAAAAATGTAAGTATTTTATGTAGTCCACAATGTTTTGTCTTCAGAAAGGATTTTTCTCATAGATAATGGGCAATATCCACGTCTTACAAAAGAAGAAACCCTAAAATCTTTTACACATTCTTCCTGACAAATATATATGCAGAAAGTAGAAAGTAAATAACATTTTGTGCCCCTATTCAATGTTAATTAGTTTCGAACTTAGGAACCCCCACTTCTAAGAATGCGGTTAGTGACTTATTATTAGTCCACAGCGAATTATTTAAATTATAGTTTATTGAACAGCATATTTTAAGAGTATTTGATTAGTTTTATGATTTAAAATAATATTTAGATATGAATTATTCTCAACCAATACAGTCAAAAAACTGTATAGATTATCGGATCCTACATATCATCAAAAATCATAAAAAATATAAAAATCTTACTCATAAATTATTATAAATTCAGAAACGAACTTGAGAAGCTCAAAATTTTCAATTTGGAAAAATAAGACTTTTTGTAATTACTTAGCTTTTGTACTGATGACTAAATTTTGCATCACTAAAGGAGGTATCACATACAGAACAGATAAAAATAAATCGAAAATGAGTGAAACGATGTAAAATTTATTTTAGTCAAAAAATTATTAAATATTAAAGTGAAAACCTGCAATATCCACTCGCTAATACTTACAAAATCGTCAACGTATTAGGGAAAATGTAAACAGGTTCACAAAAGCAAATTTTTTCAAAAAAAAATTGGGGGAAAAAAAAATATATATATATATATATATTATTGTTTCTTTAAAAATATATAAAATTATATGCGAATATATAAAGAAAGAGGAAATTTTTTTTTTTTTCCTTTTCTCTTACCCTTTCTCTTCCTCCAGCGGTTGCAAATAGAAAGCAATTTTTATAGAAAGAAAATAGCCACACAATTTCTGAAGCGTGATAAGTTGCGGAACACTGTTACATGTTAAATTAATTAAATTCTGGCATAAAATACATTACAGCAATATAAATATTAATTATGATAAATAATATTGAAAAATGGAGTAGCCAAAATTTCAAACTAAAATTTATGTTTTTTGTTAGGGGAGATCCATAATCTGATATGAATTTCATTCCATTTCATCCAGTTGTTTTCAATTTATCCATATGTAAAATTTCAGGGAATAAATTAAATAAAGGTTTCATACATACAGATGGTTTTAAGAATGTAAATATCTGAAAAATAATTTTAGTTACATTGGTTTTATTTTATGATATTAAGATTTGCTAGTTTCTTTTTTATTATTTCTTTTCTTTTTTTACTTAAAACTGAAATTGTGAGGGGAATATTTTCAACACAGAACCACAACATACAATCACATAAAAGAATTATTAAATCAACTTCGCATATTCGATGGAAAATAAGGGAATTTTCTCCCAGCAAGAACATTAAAGTATTCTGCAGATAAAAACACGCACTGAATTATGTTTGAAAAACTATTCGATAAGAATATACTTTCTTCTTAAGAAAATTTACAATTAATGCAACGAGCACTTTAATTAACTTTCTTCAACATAGAGTGAAATTTGGTTGATCAGTGTTAAAAAGAAATATTTCAAATATTAAGTTATACATTGATGAACACAGTCTAGAATTTCAGAAAATTATTTACAGTATACTTTATTTCCTTTCTCGTTAAAAAAAATTTCGATATTTGAAAATCACCTTATGTTACATGCTCTAAATTATAAATATAAATAATGCTCTAATAGCTTTTATAAAGCTGTTAAAACAGGATTTATGTTTATGCTTTAACAGGAAATTGTTTAAAGAATCTATAGCAAATTCTTGTTTCATTTCTTCTGCAATGAAGTATTGCCAGTTATGATCATAAGAAAATATTGAGGAATAGTAAAACTATTTTGTGCTACAAGATGAGATTAATTGCTGCCCCTTTACAACAAAATTCAAAAATTACTGATACTATCTCGAAATTTAAATAAGATGGGAAAATTAATTATTTGTACCTAAGATTTAGTGCCAAACATCTTATGCACAACCATGTGGGATAAAATGAGCATACAACTTGTAGTTTTAACACTATTATGTCGACTTAGAAAAAGAAATTTTCGCCAGAAAGAAATTTTCACTTCCACCAAAATAAACTAACCCTGTAACATAGTAACTAGATAAAATAAATATTATGCTAAATCAGTAGTGATGGTAAATTGGCCTAATGACAATTGGCTAATCATTTAATAGCGATCTTGGTACAATTGTTTTTGGAATTCTCGCATAAAAGTATCTGCGTAGTTTTCTTCGCTAAGTTCTGCTAAGTTTGTCATTTGGTATATGAATCTGTTGCTCTACAACTTTGCAATTTACTTTCTCACATTCCGCTTAAGTTTAAGATAGAGTAGTGAAGGAAAGAGGACTTCAAATACTCTCATCTGATAAGCCACTTTCCTATATATCGCACTTTATTCCATTGATGTTCTAAAATTAAGGAGTAAAATACAACTTTACCAAACAGGCCTACATAATTATAATTAAAGATCAAGGCAAAAGCATTCCGTGAATCATCATATTTAAAAAAAAAAAGGTATTTTTTAATATTTAAATAAAGGTCCTTTTTTAATACTTAAATTAAGGTCCTTTTTTAATACTTAAATTAAGGTCCTTTTTTTAATATTTGTTTTTAATATTTGAAAAATAAAGGACATTTTTAATTTTGAATTTAACAATTAAATTCGGCACATTTTAAAATAAATTTAAAATTTTGATCAAATAAAGTATACAAAATCAATCATAATTGTTTTTTTTATATAAGCCATTAAAAATATTTCACACTCTTTTATCTTTTGACAGTTTTTTATGGGAACATCTGCTTCTTCCCAAAATAAACACGACTCGATCAAATTTTACTGAATAACATGGCAACTTTATTCCATTTTACTCTATCCAAACCATCTCGTTAATCACGACTAAAATTTTTACCCTTATTTTTTGTCACCACTTTTAATGGAAGGTTATAACAACTTTAACAATATCTTTTTTTTTATATATATTCTTTCTTGTTCTTCAACACTTTTAAAGGGTTTATTAATTAAGCTTTCTTAACAAGCATTCGTTGCATATCTTGACAACTTGATAATTATTTTTTTATTTTATTTTTTTTTTATCTTCACAGTTTGTTGTAGGGGAGCTTCTTTTATTTTGTGACATCCTGTACGTCTGGAAAATTATTACAGACCAAACTGGGAAAGGTTTTTAGTAACCCAAACCGTCCCAACAAACCAGAATAAAAAAAAATGTAATTTAACTTTAATGAACGTCTTCATCATATCTAACGGTAAAAGACTAAGAAAATATCCAATTATAACGTTTTTTACGTCTATCGCAACGAAATAAATTTTTTTTCTTTTCTTTTAACATCGGCGGCTGCTTAATTGTGTAAACAAGAACCCATTTCATTAAAAACCTCTGTCATTAAATGCGTAATTGCATTATTCATAACAGAATTAAGCTTTTGCGTTAAACAATCATTTTATAGCTTCCGGATTAGAAGAAAATTGTTGGGAAAAGGAAACAAAAAAAGAAAAGGAAACAATACTAATACTTTCATTCGACTACCAAAAAATCAAAGTACTTAAAAATTTTTCCCTTTATTTTATCTTCTTCTCCGCTTTAGAGTATTTCAAAATTAGTTTAATATCTGCCATTTTTTTTTTATTATCTCGGTACCTTGTTTATTTTGTTTATACTAATCTCGATTAAAGTACGCCGAAGCTGAAGTGATTGTTTTCTAATTTTTAGTTTCGCTCGCTTAAAAGCCGGTAGTTAAAAAGAGAGAGGATGAAATTTAAAAAAAAGTGACAAAATTAATGAGTTTGAAACAATTTTCGTCATTAATTAGAAAAGTTGAAATATTTAGCTTGAATGTTTTAATGAGTTTCTCCCAATGATTTTAATTGCCAGGTGGGTTCTTTTTTTTGTTTCTTTCCTTTTTTTTCTGGCTTCGTTGGTAAACGCCATTAAAATTGTTCTGAAATTTACTTTTTTTTAAAAAATAAATTAACTAGGAAATAGGAATGTTATTTATTTCATAGAAATAAAGCGCAAATAATCTCGCGAGACCAGAATCGGTTATTTCGAAGTTCATTATAATTAGGAATGTTTTTTTTTATTTGAATTGAGCTAAACTATTAAATTGCACTAGGGCGTGTCATCACAATGTGAAATTGGAGGCATATATATGAAAAGAATAAAGTAATTAAGCTTATTACTAAGGAAAATAATAAAAATCTATGGATAGACATTATTTCATAATAAGCTAGTTGAATTTCCTTGTAAATTGCTGTAATAATTATTTTAAGTTTGGCAACTAGATAATTTCAATTTCCTTTTAATTAATTAAATATTCATTGAAAAATAAATAAGAAATTTTAATTGTTTTTATGGTCAATTCTTTTCGACGTTCTTACATTTAAACATTAAACAAGACTTTTAAATTAATGCAAAATTTAGCTATTATATTTTTTTTCCTTTTTATTACCTTTTAAAAGCTAAACTTAAACTGTAAATGTTTCTTGAGACAATGAAATTAATAAAGATAAAAAATTTGACTATATTTCTTTTATACAATTTTTAGTGTCATTGTAACGAAAAATAAACATCGATAACAGAACTCGAGAAAACCATAAAATCTTTCTTTATTTATTGAAAATTCCACACACGAAACACGCATCTCAATCGTACCATATTGATGCTTCTGTAAACTGACACCAAACTTGTGAAATGAGTTAGATTTTGATACGACATTAGTTTTAATAGGACCGAGGGGGCATAGTTGGTTAAGTTGTTCTTATTATCGGAAGGTAGTGCACTCGAATCTCTGCGGAACCGAAGATCCGTTTGTTCACTAAAGACGTATGGGATCTCGATGTTCACCATGTAAAATTATACCTTTGTTGGTGGAGGATCAAGTACTGGGAATCATCTGCTTGATTCCTCTTTCAGAATTTCTAAGACTCCCACGCGGTTACTTTAGTCTAACTGGAAGATTTCAATTGTGGGCTTGGTACAGGAAAATGTGTTGATGCAACAATAGTTTTGCTCACTTTTTAAAAGCTAATCCATAGGCAATATCCAAGGAGTAGTTGCCAAATGGTGAAATGCGCAACCAAATTGTCGCAACCGAGAAATACTACAGTTAAATCTGATGAGAAGATTTATACAAGTTATAAGCCCTCTATGTTCCTATGTAGAGACATAGGACGAATGGAGACGGGAGGGGCTTAGAGAAGTGGGAGTACTGAAGGTGGAATGGGGCTTGGAGAAAAGAGTTCTACCTCAGGTGTCACCTTTATCACACTATCACACAGTCATAGATAAAAAAATACAAGGCAACTGAATTTCGAGACAGAATCGGCAGAAATCGACAGACGGAAATTTATTACCTTAACCTAATTAATTTTATTACTATCCAGGATTATTGGGCTTTCTACAAAAAGGTTAAGGGTTTGGCCTTCAATTCAAAGATTCAACCCCCAAATTGCACATATATTTGTAGAACAATAAATTTATTTTTAATTGCAGATATCAGTCATAGAAGTCCTCATGAGTAGAAAAGTGAAATATAAATCACAAATAAAACAAAACCAGAAATTCCCTACATTAATCCATTATTAGAATTTTTATGACAAAAATAATATCCATATCATTAAAAAAAAATTAATGTACTATTTTTCACGTCAATATTTTATAGTAATTAGTTTAATTTCAAAGGTATATAATCGTTATTTCTGAGGGGGGGGGGGAAATGCAGTGGTTTTTAAGAGTTAAATTTTTAATGCAGCATTTATGTGTATACTTTAAATTAATATCTTTCATAGTTCATTCTTCAATAGTTAAAAAGAATAATGAAGTCGGTAAAATTATTGCCAGTAATATCAGGATTTGAGAATGGTAAAATTGAATCTAAAATAAAGAGGCTATTCTCCAAGAAGATGTACCTGGCAGATTTAAACTAATTATAATTCTAATTTAGATAAGAAATTGTAATAATTGTTTTGTTTTGATAGAGAAGAAACACAGTTTGTTGACTTCGCATGTTTTCAGTTTGCTGTAACCGATATGGATAGAAAAGTAAAATTTCATTCAATGTAACATTTAATTGTCATAATTATTGTTTTTGTTTTATACAATTTTTTTTTGAGTCATATATCATGACATTCAGCAAGATTTTGTGACTGTGATTTTCCCGATGATGCCATTCATTATTCAACTTAATGCAGCATCTATGTACAATTTTCCTTTTTTTAATGCCCTTTTCTCCAAACGTATGAAGCGCTTACAATAGGGTTGCATAATTTCTCAAATTATGGTAGCATTAATTTCGCCCACTATCGCTTTCATACTTGCCAAGAATAATGAATATTTTGGGGAATAATGAATGAAACTTGTAGCGAATCTAGCCACAAACAGCTGAATGACCTTGAAATCAACTACGTCTTCAAATTGACTTTGCACTATCGCTATCGTTCAATGCCCGGCCTTGTACAGATCCACGCCATGAACTTGATAATAGGATAAATGCTAATTTCATACGAGACTGACATCGTGATTAGTCGTTAAATGACTAGTCGTTCTAAATGAAATCAGCAAAAAATTTCACTTTAAAACTTTATTTTTTTTATTTTGAGAATGTTCTTTTGTGTGTTATTGCAATGTAGAGGAAAAATTTATCCAGAGTATACCAAAAGCAAGATAAGCAGTATATAAAAGCATAAGGCTCCTACACTGTTCCTTTAGATAAAAATTATTTATCTATATAAATAAAATAAGATATTTATTCTGTGTGTATGCCGTACACAAGCATGAACAGAAGGAAATGCAATGGATTTATATCAGATGTTGATATTCGACTAAAATTTTAAAAAAGCTATGTTTATTTCAATACCAATATTTGTAAGTAATTTCAGTTATAATTAAAGTTATTTTAAATTCAATGTGAAGTTACTTATGCCATGAATCACGCAGCTCAGTAACTATGCACGCTTCAAGAACGTTATGCTTTTTTCATAAAACTATCATCTTTACGTATTCATAAAAGAAATGAAACCATAGGTGAATATCGTCATATAGTTAATTTAAATGATGCAATACTCCATTCTGGAACTCTTCTCTCTTCAAGAACGATGTAATATGGCTGTTTTCTATATATTAAAACTGATTTATGCGCAACTGCTTAGAGCAGAGAAATAATATATATAATTTTATCATCAAATCCCACCCTCTTTCTACATTGCAACATAGTAAATTTCTTGATACAATATTACGATACAATAATTCTTGATACAATAATCGAATGCTTGAACTGAACCCAGAATGAAAACAATTCAGCTTCCCTAGTCTATTTGCAAGTAAAGTTCCATTTCAAGAAGTAATTATATTATTTCTTTCTGAAATAAATAATAACAACTTATTTCAAAATACTGTTAAATTATATTTCTCATTAGTTTTTCAATAATCACAAAATTTCGTAATTATTGAAAAAGTTTAACTGCATATGCTTTTGAGTATATAATTATGTCTATAAAAACCTGAAAATGAAAAATAATTTATATGTGGTCAAAATTTCATCAGATACTACAGCGAATAAGTTACAAAAATTAAAATTTTTAGAAATATAACAAAAAGTGACAAAAGTTAATATATAAAAGGTGCTTTGTGTTAAAAAAAATTAAATAAAAAGCATTTAGATATAGAAAAAATGATAAATTTTAAAAAATTATTAGTTAATTTCAAATATTAATATAAAATTCATTGAATATTAATAATCAATCTAAGATAATTGAAAAAGTAAGAAAAAAATAATATAATACTTAAAGATAAATAACTATAGTCATAAATATTATTATATTTTTTTAAAAAAATTACTCATTATAATAATTTACTCATACAAAAAATTCGTTCATTATAATAATTAATATTTCACTTTCATATGTAGTGAGTGTACATTTTAATTTGAAATGTAAGGGTTAGATTTAAATAGATTTCTACACATCTAATCATGTTCAAATGTTGGCTGGCACATCCATCATATCAAAATATTGCCTTTGTATGTTTTCTTAAGATTCCCACTTAGACGGTTGATAGCAGCTCTAGCGTAGACTTAATGTACAAATCACCTTAGTGAATTACATGGAAAATTTCGCATAGTTCTGTATTAGAAAACTATCAGAATTAAGGAATATTGGTAATGTGTGATTGCTGTAAATATAACTATTATTAATTATTCTAAAAATATCAATAATTGTATTTTCAAAAATACTACTATTAGTTTATAACGTTGAAATTTAGAAAGGCATTTGAGAATACAATTTATTAATTATAAACTGCACAGAAAGAATGTGAAAAACATCATAAAGAAGTGTTTATTGTACATTTTTCTTATACTTCTTCTCTATTTTGCTGTATAAAAGCTTTACCAAAGATGGTAAAAATATAATCAAAAGGATGTGTTTGTAACAAATAGTAAAATCCATTCTCTTTTTATAATGAAAAACTTAAGCTGCGCTTATACATAGAAACATTACTACGTATATAAAACATGGATATCCATATATAATAATTATTTATTTTGCTCACATTGAAAACTTATTATTATTAACAAACTTTACCAATATTTTATTGAAGAATCTTTAATAGAGATGAATTTTATTATAATATCAATATAATGATATATTATCTTATCAAAGTTTTAGGTAAGAATCGTTAAAAGTAATTAGGAGGTTATAACATAAGGAAAATATCACTGATAAAAATCCATGTCCCCTTACAAATCTTAAACGGAGGTATCTTTAATAAAGCTGAGTTCCTGTGTACCATTATGCGGAGTATCAAGAAAAATATATCCAATGAACGCAGAATTCTTTCATTAAACTGCTATAGGGAAATCAGTAATAGAGGTGCTTCTACTCTTGGCTCTATACCGAGCTTTAAGGAAAAGATCGCTTACTAAGAGATGCATTCTCGTGTAAATCGCATTGGAAATAATCACCAATAGAGATGTGATCATGCTAATCAATATGCGAAATTTCAAGGAAAAACATGGCTATACAATAGAGAAAACATAAATGGTGGTTTTTAATGTTTAAAATTTTTTTACCAATCATCTATAGAGGAATCATTAATTGAGATGAGATCATCCATGTCTTTATGTGAAGATTCAATTAAAATTTTACGAACAACAAGTTTCTCTTGTCAATCATCCATGAAGAAACTATTAATTGATGAGTTTTTTACATCCTTTGGCAAAATTTTAAGAAAAAGATTGCTGATCAGTGAGGATATTTTCTTAATTATCTTCCATAGAGGAATCCATAGTAGAGATCATTCATACCTTTATGGAGACCTTCAAGAAAAAACAGTGGTGTTAAAAGAAGTCATTTTACTTGCAATTTTCTGTAGAAAAAATAATATATAGAAATCATATCCTTAATATTTTTACGATAAATTTCATGGAAAATATTGTTCAAATTTCTTGATTAGAGCTAGTGTAACAGCTGTCTGGAAAAGATAATCATTTAAAAGGATATTTTATGAACGAATGAATTCATTGTTCACTCAAAATTGTACTTAGAGAAATTTTCTTCGAGAACGCGCGCGACTGTGGTTTAAATTCTGTTTGTCTACGAAATGTTCTGTACAGCCTGGAAATCATTGCAACCAAATATCCTCATTTCCACTAATAAAAACTATACATTTTCAATGTTGATAACTGAATTGTTATCGGTTTGTCCTTTAAATATCAAAGAGAGAGTTTATTTATTCAACTCCAACCACCGGGCTGGATGATTCGAGTTGCTTGGAATTAATAGAATTCTGTTGAATTGTTCCTCATATGCCAAATATGGCTATAAAAATAGCCACATTTGGCACATTAAAGTGATAAATTAACCAAACTGATCGCATCTATTCTTATGTAAATTAATATAACACTTTCAATATTTTTGTTGAAAATGTTCATTAAATTAAATGACAATGCTGAACAAATTTATTCAACAATCACTTACACAGCATTTCATCAATGCTTTCATATTTATTAAGTTATAGAAATTAGCTTGATATTTTTAATAGTCAAAATAAAAAGGGTGTAAAGCATCAAAAAACTTGTTTCGAATTTTTTATTTAATATCATTACAATATACAATACACACATTATTATTATCACATAGATTTTTTTTTTTTTTTTTTTTTTTTTTTTGTCAATCTTAATTGCATCTCAGAACTTACAATGGAAAATGGGTATTAGTAGTAATTTTAAAATAAATATAAAGAGTAAAAAGAAGAATTATGAAGCAATTTTTTATTCTTTCACTACATAGTTTTATACTTTAGTAAATGAACTTAGCTGATAAATATTACACACATTTAAAATAAGCTTTTAACACTTTTAATCTTTCATAATATATACTGTCAATAGGTTTAGAAGAGCAATTTTCAATCTTCTTTCTATCGTCTTGAAGATTAGATTAAAAAGGAGCCTTGTTCATAATTCTATTTCTAAACTCATTATTTTTCATTGGCATCAAAGAAATTTTTTTATGTTTGACTTAATTAACTGCTTAAAAACAATTGTCTTATATAATTGCTTACAGCTAATAAACATACTATAAATTTTACATAAAATCTGCGGATTCAAAAGTTCACCTGTAAAAATTATGAGTTATATTACTAATTTAAGGCGTTTTTAACAAGAAAACAAACTATATTTTAATTTATTGTAACAATTTTTGGGCTATGATTTTTATTTTTCTATTCTGATTCGAAAATGAGCAAAATTCAGTGATCATTCAAAAATCTAAAAACCTGTCCCTATAAATGGAGTTCATTTTTATCTTAAAGTTTACACACAAAAGAAATACTTTTTATGTTTTAAAAATTTACGAATATTCTTAGAATTTAATTTAGTTATTATGAACTGTATTTAAAAAAACTAAATTTTAACTATTTTTAATTATTATTTTTGAGATAGTTGTTAATATACGTAGAAATATAAGTGAATGTATATTTTTGGATGTTCCATCCTCTAGAGAAATCAGCAAGCTGTAAGTGCACAATATATGCTTTGGTCTTTAATTCTCTTATTTGTGAATTCGAATCAAATTCGAATCGAATATTAAGTGTGTATGTTCGTATTCATTCAGAATCTACCAAATCATATACTTATAAATATTAGCAGACACAGTCCTAATATATCCTAGAAGGAACAGTTATCCTAGAATTTGTCATTCTAGTTAACTAATTATCCTAGAATGACAAATTAACGCAGAGATAGATTAGAAATTGCTTATTTTGTTATTATATTTGTTACTAAAATGATTAAGTGCTTAGTCTTACATAGTGGTAAACATTTGGCTTATTGACTTTCTTTACACATTCTTTTCAGAATGAGGTAACCGAAATATGATCTTAACGTGGTTGAAAAGTTTAGCTGCATGTTCAGTTTCTGCTTATGCATACATTTATGGAGTGGGGGATGCTCGCTGATAGAGTACAATCTTTTCTTTTGTACTCTATCTGCAAATAAATTCACCATTTATAAAAATTTCTGATAATAAGTAAAATACTATGAATTTTATAAAAACCCTTTTAATACTTTCCAGACATTAGCCATACCCTTTGATAGAAGTACAAACATTTTAATTAAAGCTTCATCATGGACCAGTGGGGATACATCTTTCTTCAGAATCTTGAGTCACAAACTCGATTCTATCTTCTCTTTGATAATAGGAAATTGATACTATTTTTCTACATACTGTTTTCCTTTTTTTCTTGTGAGGACAGATACTTTGGAGATTTCTGAGTTTCCTAAATGTACGCGTGCATACATCTCATTATAAATGAAAAAAAAATCTTATTGAAAAGCAATATCCTGGGAATTCTCAAAAAAAGACTTAGAATAGCTATCATCAATCAAGTATAATCTATGAATTTTACAGACCAATTTTAATGGTTAATTGTTGACCAGCAATTATCAGAACAGTTTAGTAAATAGGGTTAAGAAAAAGAGAAATATCCAACATCCATTTATACTTAGATTTTAAAATTAGTCCTTCTAAATGAGAAAACGAGATGCGTTAACCACTATCTTCTCAAATTATTAACGCTGAAATCATTACTTCCCTTAACAACAACATTTCACCATCAGTTTTCAATCCACCATAAAATTTTACCAATTTACCATAAGAAGTCAGTATTTTTTTCTCTTCGTAAATTATTTCAATGTATTTTAACAAAGTTTCAGAGATACTTTCTTATTGTCTTGTATCTATAAATATATGCAATTGTAATTATTGTACACATTAAACACTTTTTTTTTTAATTTAGTATTCACTAGTTCTTAAATCAAGACACTGTATTTCTATAGGATTAGAACAGTCTTTCAAAAGTACAAAAGCTTAAAATAATTAATTAACTTAATGATTAAAAACATGTCAGTGAAAAACTATAAAAGAAACAATTTCAGTAAATTATGCACATTTTTTGTCAAGCAAATTTATGAAATGCTTGAAATTGTGTGTGGAGATTAATTGAAATAATTAATCTTATAAGTCTGTTTTTTGCTTCAAGAATTCGGTGATTTGGTTGAGTTAATTCAGTAGTAAGTAGAGCATAGCAGATAATATGCAATATTGCATTTGCTACTCTAATAATTAAGCATTATTTTTCCAGTGCAGATTTTAATTAGAATAAAAACATGTAGTGGTTAAAAAGCAAACATTTCTGTTTCTATTCCAAATTTCCTAGAACAGCAAGATTTCTGGTCATCCAATTTCTTGCAGATTATAAATACTTTTGCATATGAATGCATCAAAGTTCTATATAATTCTTTATTAAGCTGTTTTGATTTTCAATAATATTTTTTTACAAACTATGACATAAACTTTCTTTGAATTTTAACATAAATTTATAACAAATCAAATCAAATACCTAAAATTTAAATTGTAAAAACATTTTGCTCTTAAAAAGTCAATAAAGTTCATTAAAGCAAAAATGGATAGATCGCATATAATATGAAATCGAAAAATAAATATATTTTATAACAAATGACACACTTCCCAAAAAGCAAAGCAATAACAAAAAGAAAATCATTAAAATTTCGCACACAATCGAAACAATAGCTGAATTGTCAATTTCTGTTCTTCATTTCATTAAGTTCAATTCGAATATCAAGTGTGAAACTTTTTAATAGATGCAAATTCATGTTAAGTACTAATCTAGAATATTGATTATAAATCCAATTGGTAAAAATAGTAACTAAACGGTAAGTTTTTGTTCTTTAATTTATAAATTCTACTCTAGTATTAAATGTAAATATTTTTAATAATTCGAAATCCGATTTAAATACCTATCTAGAATTTGGATTTCCAAGCAAACAGATTGAAGCAGAAGTTGGATAGTCAGCTTTCTGTTCTTCAGTTCATACGTTTAACTTGTGCATCAAGTGTCATTGTTTCTAAAAGTTTTAAATTCACTTTAAGTTCGGTCTAATCAATTTCTATGTGCGAAAATTTTCATCCCAATGACGAATCACAGTAGACAAATCTAACTGGGCAATACCGTCAACAGGATGCCACTTTCAAGATAACGTGCTAACAATTTCTATGATAATATCTCACCACAGTTAGCTATAATGAAATCTTGATGCATTACATTAAGTAGCTGTGGAGTTATGTAGCTTTTTGTTAATCATAACGAATTTCACTTCACAGTTGCACAATTACTTCATAACTTCAACCAAATTGTTTTTCACAGTAGTATTATTTTGAAACTGATATTTTTCTTGATTATCAGGAGTTTTTATGATTATCAAATTTTGCCAAAAGCAGTTTTAATCTCCCAACGGTGTCAGAAGACATCTTAAATTTTTTAATGAAGACGCTTTCATTTTCTTCTACGCAGATACGTAGTTATGGAAATATAACGCTTACGCTATCCTTTCTGAAATCTACACAAAACATTGCGATTTATAACACTTGGTTATAAATTGCATTTATAACTAAGTGTGCCTCCACATAATTATAAATCATTTTTAAGTTTGTAGATCTCAAAGATTATGAAAAATAAAAACCCTAAATGTGTCAGGTGTTAAGTAGAAATTCTTTATATTTAACATAATTTTTAAAAAAATGAAAGATTTTTTTTTACTTCTTGGATTTTTCATGGATTTTAGCTCAATGAAAGAAGCTTTATGTAAATCGGGTAATTTGTTAATCATAATTTTGATGTAAACTCTTATTATTTCTTAAATCTGAAGTTTGTTTACAAATTGATTTCACTTGAAAATGAATGATGCGTTCTCACATTGTTTTTGTAAGCAGTTGTTTGAAATTCCTCTAAAAGACCGACTAAATTTTGATTATTTTTCACTCAAAAATAAGTTATTATGTTAAATACTGCCATACTTGAAATATATATGTTTAGTATGTGAGGATCATCTTTAAGCCTTTTGATGTTTTTATCACTTACTATCATTCTATTGTAAAATTCTTGAAAAAATATTCCTTATATACTACACGTAAGAAAATTTAGGTATTAAAAAGCATTGTTTAAAAACTTGTCTATACTTACAAAGTCGGTACGATGTCTCAATGAAATCAGTGCTCAAACCATGACGATATAATACTTGGTATGCGTGATAGTTCGTGACGCAGATTCCATTACCTAAATCTTCACAGATTCTTATACTTTCCTTTGTTCTTGGGTTGGGAACTAAATTTTGACCTATCCGTAAACATAACTTTACCTCAATTGACATGTGAGTGAATGAGCACCTGCATACTTTTCTGCACTTAGCCCTGAATTGGGATCCACCAGTTAGATGGAAAATGTTGGGTGGGAATCTTTGTAATTTAGAAGCAGGGACCAAGCAGAAGACCCTTCAATACTTAACTTGCAGCCCAAGAGTTACCATTTCATTTGTACGACATAGCGCTAAATTGACAATTTGGAAATAAGCCTTTATTCATGACTCTGAATTTGATGGATAGAGAAACACAAAAATCTGGTAAACAGACTGATAATCTATTACTGCGCGATTTTTTGCACACAATAATGACAAGTATCCTCTTTTCAATGTCCGCTAAAACCGTAGAGGCCATACATGTCCAGATGGTTTTATATTACATTTAGTCAGTAAAATATTAACATCTCCAAGTTCAACAACTTCTAGGCAAAAATGAAATACATCTTTGAAAAATTGTTTGTCTAGTTTATTAATGTTTCTATAATCGTAAAAATGTCAGAATATGAATACAGAAGGTTAATATAACATCTACAAATGATTATCCTGTTTCAGTGCGTCCAATAGCGTGTTAAGTGAAGTTTTTGGAATGCAATTTGTCGCCTGAAATTCGTAGGAACTTGCCATTTTATAATGCAAATAATATCAAAGTTTTAAGCTGCTTTTAAACGCACTTGCAGGCAGCTCCTTCAAAATTATGCAATATTGACTTCTTACATAACAGTCTTTTTTGTGTTTTTCACGACATGAAAAAAAAAGGATTCGTTGTTAAGTTACATATTTCAATATTTCAATCTACTTCTTCTGCAAATTTTGGATTTTCCTATTCAGAATAGCTTCTAAAAATTAACATTATTCTCTACGTCAATTAGAGGGTGTCCATTCTCTCTCTCTCTCGTCTCCTCTAATCAATTTAAATCTGTAAAATCATTACTTTTAAAAAGAATTTATGACAAGATTAGTGAAACTTAATAAAAAATATATATTACTGAAATAATACATATTAAAAGAAATTTTCTGAGCAAGACAAAGCAACTCAATGAATAATGGTTAAGATACAATGAAGAATAATTGTCTATCAAAATTATTTGCTATTAGTCCGAGTTCTCTGGAAACGTCTAGTCATGAGGGCTTTAGCTCATTTTTGGCTGTAGAATGTAAAATTTCTTCAACAAAATGCATTTCCATTTTGTAAAAGATTTTATATAAGGCTTTCTTCTTATCAATACAAAAGCCATTACTACATTAATTAATTCTCACATTCGCTTTTTATAATTTAAATTGAAAGTTGAAACGTATTACTGTAAAAGCAGTATTCCGAACGTTACTATGCAACATGTGTGTATGTGGTTTCCCATGTGTTCATTAGCAGATTTCCTTATACAACTTTAGTATATTGAACTGCTTTGAAATATGTCACATGAATGGTAAAAAACTGGAAATTTTGTATTTACGAATCTTTATACAAAATACTAAATATTAATGTTTAAAACTCGAAATTTTGTACTCACTATGGTTAATTTAAGAAAAGCGATTTCATAGAACAATCATGTGTACTTGGTTTCTTTTTATAAACAAAAAATTGCGCTATTACTCTTTTACAATCTGAAGTTAGTTTTAAAACGATGATTTCCATTCAAATGCACCTAGTAGATGTGTTCTATTAGTCAGAACGTAAAAATGATCACTGCTAAACTGTACTACAGTCTACATCGAATTCACAACGATTAAATAGCAGCTCATAAACTGGTTCTATGTTTCTGTGGAAATTTTAATTTTTATTCTCTTTTTATTTGATATCGAAAAAAAACCCCAATCTTTCTAGGTTTTAATATTATTCAAAAATAAACTTAAAATGTCAGAAAAATCTAATGGAATATGAAGGACAAATTTGAGTGTGTACTGCGAATAGACAAAAACATTAATAGGATATTTGATTAACAAATGAGATTCGGCGCTATTGCTGATACTACAGATGATTTTAATTCAATGTGTTGTATTTTCTGCAATGAGCTATGGCCTCTAAATACATTGTTACAATAAAAAACAATAGTTATCGGTTTTCTTTTGTAATAATTTGTTTTGACTTCCCTAAATAATGCAAATTTGTTTGAAATATATTTTTAAATATTCACTGAGCAGATCGAAATCAAGGAAACAAATTTTTAAGTTAGAAAATGTAAGCATAAATCTTCCTGATTTTTTCAAATAAAATGTTTGGACATGATGGTTGTTATTATCTTAAAAAATGCCGTTATTATTCTTTTCCTTTAGTGACACTACAGCCTAGGGTAAGTTTTGACCTCACTAAAATCTCCTTTCCCCAAAAAACCCTTATATTAGGTGTTGATTTTTCACTTAATAACTTTTATAACACATTTAAGTTTTTAAACATATTCAGCGGTTATAAGATAGGCGTTCCCTCTCATGAACACCTGTTACAAACGTGAAAATTTTTGTCGTCGTGTGACAAGCGATTAGATTATCATTCCTTTTTAGACTTTTTTATTTTGATTGAACAGATAACTTTTCAACCAAAGGATGCTTAAAGATATTAAAGAGCACCTGAATCGTATTGACTTCCAGAAGGATTTTACACAGTTAGTGGTCTGTATTCTCATGTTGCAAGGAAGATATTTCAAAAAACGTTAAGCACCCACTTTGACAGGTATAATTTGGTTTGTTTGCCTCTCAATGGTCATTTTTTCCACACAAGGGGGAATTAGACCAGGATGTACAGTTTAAAGTAGATTTTAAACCACTACAAATATCCAAGCCCAAGATGGTATTCCTTACTTGTTTTATCAATCTCACAGGTATGCAAATAGAAAAATCACACACACACACAAATACTCAATATCAAACTTGTGTTATTCTACTTTAACTTAGACAGAACCAGACATCATCCTTTTCCAAAATTTTTTATCTTGAAAATATTTATGATTCAATGAAAATATTTATGATGAAATTGTCTGAATCTGTGAAATTTGTGTCTCTTATTTTTAGTTATTCTTCAAACATTAATTTAATTTAAATACGTTCAAAAACATTTCTTAGAATTTATTTTTAAATAGCTAAAAATTAACTTTTTCTAATAATTGCACATGTTTTAGCAACAACAGTTAAAATAAAATTTTAAGTTTTTGTTGATTGTGAAATTAGCATATTTTTTATTAAAATTTAAATTTATTTACATATTTATTCCAAGAAAGCATCGAATAGAAAATATAATATGGATAGTTTTATAAGGTATTACTTAAGAATATTCTTATTATGTTCTTGTTTCTTAATCTTTTGTTAAAATTAATTCAATGTTATATTTTAAAAACTTATTTACCAATTAAAGTAACAGTAAAGTGAATTTTTGAAACAAAAAATCAACATTTGCTGTTTTTGTTAATACACAATTCTAATAATGAATTCAATAAAATAAATACAGTTGGCTTTCAATGAGAATTAAATTTTTTAGTAATATAAATACAATGTAAACATTTTTATTCATTAAAAAAACAAAAAATGTATATTTCTTAAATTAAATAAAAATATGTGAAATTCGTTTTATACATCATTTTATTCGAATAGTTTCATCAGATATTTAAATAGTTATTCAGTTACGCCAATAGGAAACACTCTAATTTTGCACATGTTTCTAAAAAAGTAAAAAATTAAATGAAAATATCATTTTATGTATGAATGTTTTTTTACAAATCAACTTAATAACTTTTTCAATTTAGTAACTTATAAAAATCTTTATTGTTCGTTAAATGATTGATAAAATAAAAGAATGATTTAAAAAAATTATTCTGAAAAAAATTATATTTCAGTTAAAATAATTAAAACACTAATCTCAATTATAGTTTTAGTCAAATAAAAATTAAGTGATAAAGAGCCCCTCATATATAGAGAAAATTGTTAGACTTTAAATTTTGCAATCATAACAAACAATTTGCTACCTAAATACGCGAAAAAAAGTGAAAGTTAAAAATAAATGTGCATAAAAATAACTCAATTAAGATGAAAAAAGGGAAAAAAACATGGAAAGAAAGAAAAAAGATTTTCCGCTTCATTGGAAGCTAATCATTATCGCATAGTCATTGATTAGATTTTTCCCCTGGAGATTCCCTCGTTAAAAGTGTCATTTTAGTTTTTCCCTAAGGGCAAAGATCATTTGAAGATATTTTTACACTTTGAGAGAAGCAACCGACCGAAACTAAATTATAAAACTCTTAGTTTCAATTTCCTCTTTAATCTTGAATAAGTATCGCCATCTAGGTATAATACAACAAACTACTATATTATTAAAACTCTAGTAGCTTAAATATGTGATGCAAGGTATTTGTTATGCATGTGACTTTGTTTTGTAACTTAAAAAGCTTAATTGTAAGTATGATTTTATACCAAAAATATTTTTTTTCACTCATTTAGGGTACTAAGAAATTCTTGCTCTTATTATTGTTCTTATTACTTATTGTTATTCTAATTGTTAAATTTAAATTTTAAAAAAGTTAATGTAATTTTTTATTGTAAAATATACTGATATAATTTTTCCTTTCACAGAAAATCACTTGTTTTTTTTTTTTTTTTTTTTTTTTTTTTAATTCTTCCGAATAACCACCAATTTTAACAATTTTCTAACAGAACTTATTTCAAAAGCAGATTTTCATGATTTTTTTTTCTCCTCTTGCAGATTAATGAATTCCAATAAATTTTCAGTGTAGTAAATTTTCATTTTGTGTGTTATCACAGCATCAGATTTTCATAAGCATCAATTTTAATCTATTAATAAATAATTTGATATCATTTATTGTATAGGCTATAAAATGTTCTTTAATATTTGTATATTATCTTAAAACTTTTGTAGATTGCAAATTTTCTTTTAATTATGCCCAAAGATAATACAAACAACACTAAATTTTTCGATCATAAGGAAGTGAAACAGTAATTTAAGTTAATTTTTACTCATCACTGAAAATTTCAGATTCATTTTATTTCAAGATTTATGTTTAAGATATTAAAAATCACTTTATTTTTAAGTTTTAAATCGATATAATTTTATGGCACTCGCAGACATAAAGTATTACATCTTTGATATTAATCCTAATTCTCGATGAAAATCGTTTTGAAAGTTATTAAAATCTGATCCCAGTTTTTTTTTTTTTTTTTTTTCTTTTTTTTTAACGAAATACGTAAGAAGAGCGAGAAATAACAAGTAAATTTCGCAGTTTGAGAGGTATTAAAGAAATAACACATTATGATATTTTCAAATTTTTTTAAAAAGCGCAGTTTAAAATCTAAAAATCAAAAAAAAAATATTTCAATGGATTTTTAGGGAAAATTAATTTATTTAATAATATCAAATTACATTAGATTTGCTAATTGATAATAAATTATTATAATAAGTAACATTGTGTAACAAAAATTATGTATATATATATTTATGCTAAGTTCATGTTTTCGTAGAGAAAAAAATTGTTATAATTTTAGGAATCATGCTCTTTTGTGGAATGATTTCAATTGCAAAGATATCTTAAGTTAAATCTTTTTTAAAAACACAAAAAAAAATCATTCAAGAAATTCACTTCTTACTGAAATTTTGGCTTTAACATGAAAACATTGTTATGATTTATTACATAAAGGTGTTCACATTACAGAAATATAAGTTCTAATTTAGTTAGGCATTGAAAAAAACAAAGCTAAATTAATGCAACGAAAAAAAATGAATGAAGCAGAACTTATATTAGTTCTTTTATCTATGTGACATACCAAAGTTGGCAAAAACCTCACGAATTAAAAAATTCACTCCTGACTGAAATTTCAGATAGAACATAACTATGTAAAAGTTTTAAAAGTTAAAACAAAAAATGTGTTCTTATAGCAAAACAATTTAATTGACAGTATCTCAAACTGTTTTGTTTCAAGAAATAATATATAGAGAATAGAGCAAATGAAAATTAATCGAATGAAATGTATAATATTTGAGTCACTTTAATTTGTTATAAAGTTATTAAATGTTGAAGTAAGAACTCTTTTCAACCGCATTCCAAAGTATTTCTGATTAGTGACGAATTAGGAAAAACAAGATCCCTTTCATTGCAAAAAGAAAAAAATGACAAATAATAATTTTTTTAAAAAAAAAAATTAATAAAAATAGTAAAGATCATTGTTTGTTTTAAAGATACACTGAGCAGGTCTAAAAAAAAAGGGAATCCGATATCATAAATATTTTTCTCTTCACCTTGTGACAACCATGGAAATTTTAAAAAGAAAAAGAGCCACGCTTTTCTTTTCTGAAGTGAGAAGATCTCTACAGCGAAATGTTACATTGCATAATTAATTACATCATTAAGATATCATATTACATTCAATAACTTTACAAACATTTTAAAAATTAGTATTAATTATAATTTAAATTAATTGTAAATGCCATAATCAAAATTTCAAAACAAAACAATTTTGTTTAATTTAGCCGGTAACCAACATCTCGATAAAAGTTTTCATGGATACATTCTCAACTCAATCATGGACAGAAATTCGGTGAACAAGCAAAATAAGGATTTTGTTTACATTGTACTCTTAATTCTATATTGCTAAATCATTTTATTTTATTTAATTGCCTTTTCAAAAATTTTTTTAGATACACAAGCGCTAATTTGACAAAAATATTGTTTTAAACTGGAACTTGAATGTGGGCTAAATAGATGAAATTAATTAAGTACTCGCCTCAATGTAGCAAAATGAAATTCATACAAAATAATCTTGCGTGTAAATAAAGTTTTTTACTACAAATTATTATTATATGGGACAAAATATACAAATTTTCATGTACATTTTACTATTACCAAGATGTAATTTTTCCCCTACCATTCGAATTATACTTCTAAGACATCTTATTTGTCCATCAACAGATTCTTAATCTTGCCCAGTTCTATTTAGTTTAATTTGTTTTTTTCAATAGCATCAATTTTTTGATGAAATTTCTCACCATTGAAGAGGTTTCAATTTTCTAGATACCAGACAAATATGAAGAAAGTGAATCTTCAGAGACAAGTGTCATTACCTTTTTAACTGAACAAGAAAACACTTATTTGTGAAATGCATAAATGGTAAAATCTATTAAATTAATCTTATAGTTCTTACTCTATAGCCTGAAGAATATTATGAAATAAATTTTCCTTGAAGAACTTATATTGATTTCAGAACCAACACAGACCAAACAAAAGATATCATCTTCCAGTCTCTGTGGCAACATAAATGTCAAATATCATATCGGATATTACCAACTTAAGATGAATAATTCAAAAAGATATCTTTTCTCCAGTTAATTTTCAGGACTAAACTTCTGCATCAATTCTTATTAACCGAAAAAGCACAACTAATTCCCAGTTTTATCCGAAATGTTTGTTCTAAGTAAATTTCCTACAATCAGATGGGTTACTTCATTTTAATTTCTTATTTTTTTCTTACTTACATTTCAATACTGTAAAAATAATGTTGTTTTCCTATCTTAATGTAACTTTTCTTATAAATCTTAATTAGTTATCTTGAAGCACTTTTTCACTTCTAGCTGTAGTAGTTTTGACTGTTACAACAGTGGACTGCTGGCTCTCTTATTAAGAATATTTCCCAGTTCTCTTACAGCTTCACTATTTTCACACGCTTCAGCATAGGTATGTAATTTGCAGTAATGATTTCACATAAGTCCTATTATTTATAGGTGTATACAATATTTCTACTGTAAAGTGTGATATATCGCAACCAAAGAATATATATATATATATGGTGTAAAACAATTTAGTTACATACCCTATTATTTGAATCTGTCAACTTACTTCTTTAATAATTTAATCATAAATTTTGCTGTTATAAAACTCACAATTCTAATGTAAAACTTAATTTCTATAGAAATCAACACATATAGACGCCTAGATATATCATCGTTATCGGTGAGTTTTCCAAAGTTAAGTGAAACTGTTGAAATGTAAGATTATTATGAGAAAATTCTATACATGTGGCTTATTCATTCAGCATAACAAGTGTCATTAGTTAATTTTTAAAAAATCTATATGATGTAAGTAAAATAACAAAATTTTATCTAACACTTATATTATCCAAATTAATTATTCAACTTAAGTCGTAAGCTTTAATAATGTTAATTAACACGAAAAATAAATTATTCACTTACAATATATTATACATTAAAGAATGAATTTCGTATTTACAAGTCATTCAATTTGTATAGAAAGGGATCGTTTAATATTAATTTCCTCTTTCAGCAAATTTCCATCGCAAAATATATCAGATTCTATGTGCGTTCACCATTTATAGCTTTGTACAATTAACTTTCCATCTGCGCTATTTAGAGCAAATGGAGCATTTAAACGACTATTTAAGGAAGAAACCATTATCCAAAATTTTCATTAGGAAAGTCGTTATTTCACACACACACAAAATCTCGTTCTATCAAACAGTAAGAGTAAGAAAAAAAACTGAATTTTTAATTCCCACAAATCCTATAAAGCATTATAAAATCGAAAATTTTTAGACTAACTCATTTTTTTTCTTTATAATTCAATATTCAAATGCTCAATTAAGATATCGTAAAATGTTTTAATTAAAAACGTAAAAAACTATTTGTTACTTAATAAAACTCTTCAATTGTAAACTTTAATTAATTAAAAATTTCAATTAGCCTAATTAAGGACACAAGAGAAATCATGTTAATTAATTAAATTAAAAATACGAGTATGTCTGGATATTTTTAATTAAGTTAATACACTTTTAGATTAATCTTCAAGTAATCTTCATTTTTAATTTAACTTACAATTGCCAAATATTTATTGAATATTTCATAACACCATTTGTACATATATTTTTGAAGATTTAATAAAAACAAATAACACTTTAGTATATAAATTTGCTTTTAGTTGTAAATGCTTATGTCAGCTAAAAAAATTTCTGAAAAGTTGCAAAAATTTCTGAAAAGTTAAGCTCATACCAATAAAAATCCTTAACCAATCTTTATTGACTGTATCGTTATAAATTTACTTATATTTTTTTACTGAATGGATCTATGGAATTTAAATAATCAAACACTTAATATTTCCCTGTTAATGTGGGCTGACGAGAAAGATATTTCAACTTAAGAGTCGAGCTAGTCAAATTCTTTACGTTTCGAATTGCAACGAGTTCCAATAATTGTTGCATAAAGACCCTTTTCTGTACCTAGAACTAATGCTTTTTTTGCAGTGAGAAAACGAAGCAATTTGAAGAAAAACCAACTATTATTCTTAAAATTTTATATTTTCTACTCATTCATTGATAATGAAATGAGCAGTCATATGATCACACATCAATAGTGACTAGCATACTGAATGTTCAAATCAGTAGTTAATGAAACCACCTTTTACAGCAAGTTTATTTCTACATGTTCTTTTGCAAATGCTTATAGATTTAAACTATCCGAGTTTGCTCAATAAAAATATATACTATGACTGAAATTAAGTTCCTTAACTTTGAGAATTAGTCATTTGTATATTTCACATGCAGAATTTTACTTGAAATTTCAAAATAATTTAATTATTTTGAAGCGATGTTTCGCTTTTTTCCTGCCAAAAAATTAATTCTGCCCTTATTATTTTATTTGCAAAACTTTCAAAATCAAAACTTGTTAAAAATGTGGTAAAAATAAAGAGTAAAACTGCATATAAATCATTAGTAGATTATAATATATTGGTTTGATATACTAAGTGTATGAGACAATTTTAATGCAAACAATGTTATGATGTTATATAATTATTATAAACTTTAATCTTAACCTCAACCAAACACCTAAAAAACAAAAATATTTCCACAAACTGCACAATTTTTAAGTATAGTAAAACATATATTTGAAATGTTAAATTTAAACAATATTTGTAATATATGCGTAAACTTTAATTCATTAGAATTAATACCATATTTCTACATACCATTAGTATTTAGAATTGTTTTTAAACAGAGGGTCTCGTAGAATCCTATATGACATCTCAACTTTGGAACTTTGTGACCAAGATTAACATGTCGAGATGTAAGAAAGTGGTTATATGCTACAAAACTTGTTGCAATACCAGCTTTAAAATTCAAAATTATAAAAACTTATCTTGGTAATTAAACTACATATGGGAATAGAATCGATTAGAAAGTTGTAAAATAGCAACTATTCATTTCCACACAAACCCTATCTCCAAAATCTGAACAAAAAGAAGAGTTCGACTATAACAAATTAGATACTTTCGTCTTCTGCAAAACAAACCGATAGTTTGTTTGCTGAAGGGAACTTGTTGCTGCAAAACAAACCGGTAACAGACGCGCTCTTTAAGATACACTGATGGTGAGATTAGTGATACTTAGATGCAACTTTCTCAGCGTTTTATGATGTTACTAGCTCACTAATTAATACGCATTCTTTTCTTCATATTTTTGCAAGAAACGATATTGCTTTGTACAAAATTGCTACGATTTTACAACTTGGTGACTTTTTCCTAACGTCAACTTTATATATGAAACAGGCTGACAACTTTCAAATTTCCTTGTAAAAACTTTACAACTTATCTTGTTCTGTAGCATATTGCCGTCTTCTTATATTTTGACATCTTTTAATTATGACCATAATTATTGGAGTCAAAAAAAAAAAGGGAAAAAAATTTACTGGGCATCTCATATGTTACAAAGCAACTTGTACAAAATTATAAATTTTGAATTGTGAGTTTAAAAGAAAAAAAGAAAAATTTGAATTAAATGGTGTAACAAAAAAAACAATTTATGTGTAATTACAGCTATAAAACTACTTATATTATTGGATGCAATATCACAAATTTTATATTTAAATTTAAGAATAATAAAAATATTATATTGCAAAATAAATAGTACGCAAGATATGATGCTCTATTTCAGATCACTTTTTTTTAAGGATTTACTCTCAGATTGGATTTATATTATGAATGTATTCGTTTATTTAGCTGGCTTATTAACTATATTTAAAGTTGAAGCAAATATATTTCTTCATAAAACTCAATACCTTCCTACTTTGAATCCTCTAAAAAAGAAAATACACATAATTTGCATTACTAAGCATTCAATAAAAACTAAAAGACAAATTGTTTTTTTTATACATATGCATCAACCATTATTAATATTAAAAGTCAATTTTGTATCAAAGAAAGCAAAATCTTCTCTTCAAGCCCACAAACGTTTCCCTCTCTAGTAAAAAAAATTGATACTGATATGGCTTTTATTTCTTTTCTCAGCTAATAAACAACTTCGAAGAAAGCAAACCATTTAGTGGAGAGCCATATTTTACAAAATGGGGTAAGAACATCCCGGAAACATTTCACCCACACATCTTTACATCCTTTTTCCCGGACCACGAGAATTTCCCACACAAAACTCTAAACCCCTCTAGAAATTCGAGTCTGCCATCATTAACATTCCCCAAAACAGATGAGGATGCTCTGGATATGGAATAAAAAATAATAAAAAAAAAAATGCTTCTCTGGATTTTTTTTTCTTCTAGAGAACTAGCGGCGCTCTTTACCTACCATCGCCACTGCGTCATTTGTCGAAGCTCTTCAAAAATAGACATCAATTCATTTTTTCGCCAAGCGGTTGACGCTGATAGAAACCGTCGGAAGAGAACTCTTCTAATTGGATATATCCGGTAAGGGTCCTTTACAAGCACCGAATGAGAGAAGCCGGCGACTTCAAAGTGAGATCCAATGTTTAATAACAGTCGCGGTTAACTGTGTTTTTCATTTCCTTTTTGTGGCCGTGGTTAAAGATGCAATCTTAATTTGGGGCAGAGGTGCCATTTTCGTCGTATGTCGTAAAAGTCTCTCTGTCGAGTGCTAGTAAATAATTTCAGGTCGTAAAAATCACATCTCGACTTTCATTCCGAAGAGTTATTTGCCTTTATTTTGAGTCTTTCTCTGTTTTTGCTGCTCGACAACAACGAGAGTTTTACAAGGAAGATAGAAAGTGTCTTTTCTTGGTGTTATAAATCGCCTCTCTTTTTTTCTTTGGTTGCCAAATAATTTTAAGTAACTTGTTTAAGAAAAACAAGCAACAAACAAGAGTGCAATCAATAAATTATTAGCTATCTAAGCATTTTTATTGCTACTTGTCTCAGAAAAGCAATTTAATTGATGTGAAATATGGTATCTTACCAGACCCACGTTAATTAAAATTATATAAATAGTTCTAAATTGTAACAAACGGCTTAAATAAATATAAATTGTGCTTTACAAGAACAAGGCTTCAGTTTATATTCTTTTTTAAGGAACACAATTTAATTAATTGTAAAAATAACAGCAGATAATCTTTTGAAATTCAAAAAAAGCAATTAAGATTAATTTATGTATTTCATTGCATAAGCAAATAATTTTTAATTTTTTCACTTTATTTTATTGCTAGGATGTTCATTCACTCAATAATCTACGTTTATTAACTTTAGAATAAATGTACAAGATGATGAATAATAGGAATTCACCATTTTATAATTTTAACTTCCAGGATTATACATAAAATTAGCGTAAAAATGCTTTGCAGAATTTTATAAAGTGAATCAAAACCGACATTAATATATTTTTTATTATGGTAATATTTTAAATAACGAATTCTGTACACAATACCAATATTTTATATCAGTCTTGGACTTTATATCGGCTAGCGTACCATAGTGATTTACATGAAAATACATTATTGAGTTTGATATAATTATTTTAGGATGACTACTCGGTCTACAATAATTGTAGTTTTTATCAGTGCATATATCTTTGGATTTTAAAGCTAATCGCTCAGTAGTCCCCAGTGACTTACATAACATCTCTTTACTAAGTTTGTAATTACTTTGAAATGACTACTCATTAATGCATGCGGTTAGCATGGAACAGAGAACATCTAACGTTAACATAATTATAATGGGCTTGTATTTTGTTTTCGGATGAGTCGAGGTATAACTTGCAGTCCGATTCTCATCGGACGTTCATACGAATAACGTCGAGTACGTAGTACCACCAAGACAGCATCATTGGATGCTAACGTTATGATTGTGCAGGTCAGCGCGTTTGGAGAGGCATTATACCGGGCCCCAAAACTTATTTGCAAGTCCAAATCGGAATCATGACAGCCCAAATTTATTTAGAATTTGTTTTTCCATTTGTTTAGAGGCTGAATTTGTGTTGATAGATGAAAACGTTCAAACTCACCTTTCGAACATCATTAATGACTGTCTTCAATGTATATCTTCAATCACTCGTATGAAATAGCCAGCATTATTCTCATCGGACTTTAAACCGAGGGAGCATGTGGGAAACATGCTTGACCAACGAATCACTAGCCACTATATTATCTCCAACATTTTTGCCGGATGTTCGGAGAGCATTGCTTGCTGATTGAAGTTCTCTATCCCAAGTGTTGCTTGATAATGTGTGATTTTCAGCGTCGTATGAACAGTATTTACTCGTATGCGAAGCATGATGTATTAACCATCGCACCATTAACGCACTGTTCAGTTGTTGTACGGGCGATGCGTAGTGTAAGTGCTTTAGAGAGCTAATCTTGATTTTTTTGTATATCTCTGGTATCATACATACACTATTTGTTTTGTTCTTTCTAATTTCTTTAATACATGGGTTTATATATCAATCATATATGATTTGTTTCTGCACCTTTAATTGCCCGTTACAGCATTATATTTAATTTATGTACATGTATGTATATTTCCTGATTTAGAAGCTAATCGGGAAATTAATTTCTAAATTAAAATTTGGCGTTTTTTATTTCACATTCTTTTTCAATGATTCTATGGTTCATTGTCAATTACGATTATGATATTTTATTTAATGATGTCTCTCTTTTTATTCAACCACATCAACAAGCATAACAAATTCGTTTTTCCACAATTATTACCAAATTTTAATGGAAATTACTCACATTTATTTCATTATTATATATTTGCAACCAAAGAATTGTCGTGCAAATTGATATTCATCAATGACATGCATGTTATTTGTTTTTGCTTGTATGACATGAAAAAAATATATATATACTCATTAACAACTAAATATTACAGCAAATAAAATTGAGCTCGCAATCTAGCCTAAATGTTGATATATTGCAATTAATTGTAATTTGCTTTCAAAATTGAAATGCTGTAAAAATGTTATAACCGTAGAAATGGTATTTTAACATCAAGAGAATTTTATATTATGACAATAATCGCAAGTAAGTAAATAATAATCGTGATGCTTAATATATTTCTAAAGAAGTAATTATTTTATATATTTATATTTGCTTATTATCTGACATTTTGTGGATGATTACTGAATAATAACTAAATTTTATCTTTTTTCTATGCCTTCAAAAACTATTGTTATTTTCTGCATAATTTTAATAAGTTTATTTAACTTTCATCAATATTTTTTTTTCATTTCAATCTTTACAAAATTATCGTTTCCAAATTTTAACTTTCAATATTATTAAAGTTTTCATGCAATTTTCAGTTCCTACTTCTTTATTAAAAGCATTCCAGATGAATAAGTTATAGTAGAAAAAACCAGCCTATTTCAAGCCCTTTGTTTTCTTGCAAAGTGTTCGAAGTTGTATTTTCTATTTTTTTAACCAAACACACATATTATGCAATAATCTTCCTTTCAACTGACTGTATTGTTGAACTGTTTGCATGTATTGTTAGCTAAATACAATCATGTATTTCTAAAAAGTCTAGAAATCTTTAGAAGACTGTTTATGTAAAAATTGTTGTTATTTTCTATGAGTTTCAGAATTTGATAGTTTGATTTGGTTGATTTTGTTGTTTGATTTTGGTTCAACGATTATTTTTGGACACAATCACGCATTCAGAATGATAATATATAATATGCAAAAAAGCACACTTTATTCACCAGTAATTAAAAAGATATGTGGGAAAACTCCCCAATAACTTTTTTATAAACATCACGACACGCGTGTGGAAATAAAATAATAACCACATTGAAACAGTCATAAATTGTAAGCTTTCAAACTGTAAAAGCAAATATAACACGAAATAAATATATCAGTACAGATTTCATATTCAACCAAATCAAATCAATCATGAGAGGAGAGTAGACACAGATTTGTCCTGTCAGCCGAGTAATTCCAGAAAACTCTTAAAATACACCTCAAAATGTCAATAATATGGGCAAAGCTTTTTCCTCAAATAGGTAATTTCGTTTCAAATGTGAAAACCTTACTTTTTATACATTTTTTTCATTGACAAAACTGGGTAAGCTTGATTATTGTTTCATTGAGTTTTGCGACAAAGCAAATCTTACGGGAAGAATACTCCGAGCTTTTATCAATATATATTTTTTTCGAAATGATAATAATTACATAATAAAGTTTCTAAACTAATAATATTTTTTTTTCAAATTAACAACAGTATTTATTTAATAACTATAATCTTGAATTTGGGCAATACCAGAAACATTTTTAATAATATTGCCAGATAAGTTTGTTGAACTTCAATTGAAAATTATTTAATCTAGATCCCTTCTCAGTACTTGATATTTTTTTTTAACAAATCCTATATTTTTATGCATCTGGTCACGGTGGCTTGGTAGGGAAATATTTCGTTCTCAGAAACAGAAGACAGAGTGTTTTGTATTTATACAATAAAAGATCCGTCTTGTCCTCTGATACCGGTTGGAGCACACAGAATGGGTTATTGTCGCTATGTCCTCCAAGTGAAATGATACCTCCTGAATGCCATACTGAATCTGGGGTTCTTGTGCTTGGTCCTTGCTGGTGATTCTAAATCCACTTGTTTTTGGAGTTATGATGGCATTCCTCTGGATATCACATATAAAATGCCTTCAGCCCTTTGAAGTACCGAAAAGATGAAAATTCTTTGTGGGCAGACATATGACCAGATGTTTTGATGCATCTTCCCTGATGTCAGAGAATTTCTCTATTTATATGTAAAATATAAGTAAGCTCTTTTGAAAGAAAAAATGAAGACATAAATATATGCTTTTCGATTGGTTCATATTTCTAGTTTTTATGAAGGAAAATATGCTTTTAGTTAAATTTTATCGTACACAAAAGAAGCTAAATAAAATTTTCAAAAGTATATCATTACTAGCATTTTATGCAATCTAACAATCATTAACAACCTACGTCAATGATTAAGAGATTTTCATCAAAAATATTTTCAACTCAATAATACATATAATTCTTAAATATTGGACCTGATATTGATTCAGATATCGATTCCAACATATAAGCAAATAGTAAAAGAAAATAAATGTCGATCCACTCTTATATACAGTAGATAATTGTTTTTACGAATTCGTAGGGACCTGTAATATAATTTTAAAAACCAAAGTTTTTAAAATAAAAGAATAAGAGGTAAATCTTAAAACTATTTTTCAAGATTCGCTGATGAAAACATCGATCCAAGATTCTTAACAATAAATTATAAAATTAAAAAAAAGTCCGATGATAAAAACTAAATACAAATAAGAAGTGCAAAAAAAATGGATTTGAAAAAAAAAAATTTTTTTTATTAAATTTTACTTTGCAAAATTACTATGGCTTATATGTGGTCATATCAGGGAACAACCACTAGTTCGTAAAAGCATCTATGTTCTTAATTTTGTATTTCGTAAAAATGAGCATCTTTTGATTTAAGCTTTTAATACATGGCGATTAGAAAATTCTTAAAATTGTGTTCCTAATTGAAAATTTAACAACATTACCAAAAATAAGCTACTTTATTCAGCTATTTTTTTTATTTAAATAAACGCATTTACACAGCATTTTAATCATTTATTTGCTGAAAAATATTAGCTTATAAATTTTGTTAAAACAATGCGGAAATAGTCAAAACAAAACGCTGCTTAAAAATAAATCAGTTTAAGCTTCTCAGAAATTATGAGTATGAAAAAGGGCAGACATAAAGAACTAGTTTAAGCTCGCAGGATTTAAAATACTGTTTTACTTGAATCGGGCCTGCGATAACCACATCTGGCCATTTAATATCAGGCCTTCGCTACACCTATGGAAACAATTACGTGCCCCTGCTTAAATTCCTTAAGCAACCTCCATCATACAACCCTTCTCTAGATCCCCTATATTATCCCCCGCACATCCCTCTATAGAGGCGATATCAAGCGGCCATTTAAAGTCTCTAGCTCTGTATATATCGATCAGTAGAGGTCCCGTGGGGTAGAACTACGCTCTAAATTGATTTTTGGGAATCGAGTAGGGAGGGATGGCAAGGGGTGCAGGGCGGGCACTGTCCAGATAAGTTAGGTCCCTTCGCCCCCTTGACCAAACACGGAGATTTTCTATTAAGTCCGAGCGCAATTGATGGGCCCTATACAATTTCAACTGCGGAATTTCTTCTTTTTTTTGCGCCTCCAGGAAAAGTGGGTTCTGGATTCCTGGATTTTCAGGGAGGTGGGAGCTGGTATAAGGATTTTTTTAGGGGAGAAAGAGGATGAAATTTAATTAATTTCTCCTGATTTTTTATCCCGGGGTTTTTTGGTATCTGTGTGTGAAAATGGAATTTTTTATTTTATTTTTCCGTACCTTATCGCTGAACTGAGTGATAGGTAGCAATTCTTTCTCGTTATGATTAAGTATTTCTATTCTCGCCAAAATATTTTTTTACTAAGATTTCTTGTCCAACGGAACTGACCAGATTTATTTCAAAACTTTAACGTGGAACAAATGCTGTTATTTAAGAATGAAACAGTTCAAAAAATGGTAATTTATCCTATTTGAAGTCAAGCAGAAATGAATAGCTTATTTTAAATTATTTTCAACTATTTTCAATAAAATAATATTTTTTGTCTTATTTAAAATAATCACTTTTTGGAAATCATTTCATGTAAATATCAAACATTGTTTACAAATTGATTTAAATTTTTTGAGAGCTAAGTCAGATGTGTTCATTTTACAAATGATTAAAAAAACAACTGATTTTCCTAGAATATTAGGTAAATTCAAACACTTTCCAAAGAATGAAATTTTATTAATCATGGATATTTAAAAAAAATCTTTCTCAGTAAAACAATCAACTCAAAAAGTTAAATAAACTTCGTAAAATGCATTTTAATGTGTACTTTTCCTTTTTTACTCATCGTTCGCAAATATCTTTTACTTTTTAATTCTTTAGTACGATTATAGAAATTTTGGTAACTTATATAAGTTCAGGTAAAACATTCAGAATTCTTTTGCTATTTATATATATATATATATATATATATATATATATATATATATATATATATATTAATTATAAAAATACTTTTGTACCAGTTACTGAGTACAATATTTTCACAAAAAGAAAATATTTAAGATGATTTCCATACACATTTGACACCAGATATTTTTGCCTAGAATATAAATTATCCATATCCGTATGTACATAACATCTATTTACCAGATAAATCATTTTTATTCTTTGCACTATTAGAAAGTAAATTTTAATTACAATGTAATAATGTAAATACAATGTAATAAATCTTCAAAATAACATGTATAATAAAGTAAATGATGAGCAAGAAATATGTGCACCCTAATATTGAAAAATTAACATTAACTTGTTCTTTATATTGAAATAAATGATTCATACTTAGCTGCATTTTAAGAGTTAAAACTGACAGGCAATAACTATTATATACTTGAAAGATACTAAAACTCTAATACTTTAAGTGATTTTTATAATTACTTATTAATTTATTACATAATAGATTAAATGCAAACACTCTAATACTTGTATTTAAGTCATATCTCTTCATATTAGTCACATTGTTATTAGTTTCATATAAGTAAAACATATATGTTACAATGAACAATGTGACTAATATAAAGAGACTCAAAATTAAAGTTGATTAGTATATAATCTGTATATGTGTTTATGTAATAACTAAAGTTCATAAAATATGACATATATATATATATATATATATATATATATATATATATATAATTTTTTATACCGTAATACCATTTTGAATTAGTATAAAATTTTGAGCAGAATTGATTTTTCTATCCTCTTTTATAAGAGAGTTTACAGAATATGACACAGTTTATAATTCTTGGAATAATGAAACTACTAAATTAGAACAAATAAGTCAAAATTATAAGAAAATGCTTTCCTTTTTTGTCAAAAATTTATTTAATTTTAATGATTTACGTAAATAGGAAAGATAATTGTGAGAATTCAGAAGACTTGTGCTCTTCCTTATAATTTCCACACTGAATGTTTTCCTACTATAATTATTTCTTAAAAAAAAATTTTGAACAATATAAATACTATGGAGAAGAACTAACGAGTTTTGTGTATAAAGAAAACAAATGTTCATGGCAAAAATATTATTTTTGATATTATATTTGCATGGCATGCGAAAATTTTGATAATGATAACAGCGGCTTTTTGTAACAAATGATTTTCTATTAAATAAAACAAAATTTATTTTATAATGATATACTGCAGTGGTTGTAGCATTTGATAAAGATCTTTAGAGAGATTTCTCTTTTTGAAATTTTGAATAATAAAACCATTTGTCCTTGTATTTTTAATACAGTTTTTACGAGATCATTAAATGAAATAATTTCTGTAGAATATTTTGAGGAAGCAAAAGAAACACTGTTACATATTAATTCCAGTATAATATTCAAAATATTAAAATATTTTACATTTTAATAATTGAATGTGTAAATAAAGATAATTAATACATTCATATTATGTTGTCAAATTAAAAAATATATATATTTATCTTATAAATATAATATAAAATTATTAATAATGCTTCTTTTATGTTCCTTTATAATTTAAATAATATATTTCCTCATTATGTTAAGAATATCAAATTAAGATAATGGAAATTTATATATTTTATTTTGCCTCTATGATATAGAAATAAATCCTCTCCACAATAGTTTTCAACAAATTTAGTTAAAAATTTAATAAGCTGCCAAGTGATTAGAAGTGTATTTCTGTTTAAAACAGTTTAAGTATAATTAAATGTTTTGGGATAAAAAAAATTCATACAGTTGAAAATGAAAAATGAAATTTTAACAATTTAGTTATTAGAATAAGCATTTCTTTTTTTAAATGAAAAATAGACTTACAATTGTTACAAGTGAAATGTAATTATTTTCGTATGCATCCGATTTTATTTTTCAAGTATTCTTTTCCAATGTCCTGTATTTCGGATACATTTAGGCATTTTAACAATATATGGGACATAATTAATGGTATTTTGTATAGTCAGACACCCCATTATAGCCTAAAAAGTATGTGTTGCTCATAATTTAGAAGCACTGACCAAATAGTAGAGCTTTAGACTTTGTCTTCCACCTCTCCCAGAGATAATATTTCACTTGAAGGATCACGACTTATTTCTACTCCACAGTTGTCATTAGTGATTACGACAAATTTTTCAGTTGAGTCGGGTATAGAACATATCTCCACCTGGTATCGAGAACTAGACTTTTAATAATAAGGATATCTTGGAGTCTCATTTTTTAAATTTAAAAATAATCCAAAAGTTAAATTGTATCATTTTTTTGGAATATTGTAATTTATTAAGAAATATTTTCTAAGATTAATCACAAAATACTTAGATACTTTTCATGCAATAATATTTATATATTGCTTATAATAAATAACCATTCTTTACATATTTTTGTATAAAATGGTAGTATTTACCTACGGATGATATTTGATCTTATCTAAACAAGTTGATTCGAAATTCAGAATATTGGAAAAGAAATTTTCTTTTGGAGAAATACCTGGAAGTTAAACTCTATTCATGATATATAAATGATTATAATTGCTCTTCCATTATAAATAGAACATCTTAAGATATTATAATGTTACAACTTAGTGTGGAGGAAAAATATTCTTATATATTTCAATAAGCATTTACATGACATTCTCAAATAAAACAATTTTCAGGAAAAATCGTGTTTAAATAGCCAGACGATATTTTAAAATTAATATTCGAAAAATTTAAATTTAAAGAAAAAGTTCTTAGATTTGCATTTTTGGTTTTTTCGATATATAAAACATATAACAGGATTCTAGAATATGTGAATTTTAATATCTGATCTTCATTTTTTAAAATAAAAAGCATAAATATTTGATATTAATTTTATTACATAAGATGTGTGATTTTAATATTCAAATAAAATATTTGCATCGTAAATTATCAAACATTCTTTCCTTAAACAACAAAATTACAAACTCATTTACTTAATCGAAAATTCGATAAAATTATTAAAGAAGATAAGCTGTGATGAATGGTAAATATCTCTAGTCATTAATACTGTAAAGTAATTTAATTTTTTAATATAAAACTATTGATCCACAATTCTAAGCACATTTGATTGCTCTGTCTTGCGGATAAAGAGAACTCGATAAAAATAGAATCACCCAATTCAAGGGTTAACATTAGAGCGCCTAAATGAAATTAGTCAACTTCTTTTTCCATTCCCCCACCAAACTTAATCAAGTTAAGTGCAGTATTCCATTTAGTGATAGTGATATTAAAATAATTACGAAATTCAATCGAAAGAACCGGCGTTTTGATTATCTAGATGCAGTATTCGAAATGGTGTGTAATTATTAATAGGTATGCGACTCGTTTGATTTATTGCTCTTTATTAAGTTCATAGCGGCGCTTTACTCTAATGTTACTTAAATTATCCGATGTTATTAATATTTGCTCTTCTTTGCTGAGTACAATGCATTTTCGTAAATGGAAAAGATGAGTAATTTATTAATTTAATCCGAATTGAGTGAAATAATGTATACACCGTAAAAGGGCAGAAATGGATTCTTAACTAAATATTAAAATTCAGTCTAATGTGCAAGTCAGTTTGGGTGTTTGTAAATTGATATTAAAAAAGCATTATGATAATTGCTAATTGATATTTAGGTTGGTATTAAGACGGTAATAATTAACTTCTTTTAAGCAAGTGGATAGTTAAAACAGATTTAGTCTTCTTAAAAGTACCGATTACTTCAGAATCTTAATAAGTTTAATTTGAAAATGAAGCTGGTAATTTATTCACTGTTGAATAAAATGTGTGTGAGTGAATCTTTTTTTTTTACTAGAAACATTTTTAAAATAAATTTGCGTTTAATTCTATAAGATATTAAACTAAAAACCTTTTTTTGATGAGCATTAAATCAATAATAAAGTGCGAAAACATATATATATATATATAAAAAGCTCTTACAAAATAATTATCAAATTCCAGTTGAACAGAAATAAAATTTGTTTATTAAACTCTACTTTAATTGAAATTCTGATCCAAATATATGTTTACTGTATATGTGACTTAATATACATTACCAGTCGATATGCTGATATTCAAAAATAGTCTAGACCAATAAACTAATATTTATAAGCTTTCAAATTTATAGAATTCTTATAAAAAAATGAGAAAAAAAAGTGTTAGGTGACCACTTTATTGCTTATAAAATATTTGAGTGTGACTCCATACTTCCTTATAACTTTCGATAATAGTTATTTATTAATTACTTTCTGAATTACATGTTGATAATTTCGTTTAATAGTTTTATACAGTGTATTCTAAGGAATTAGCATAAAAATTGTCTTATGTTTGTTTTTATTCTACATTACAAAAATTGCTCTAAGAACATATTTTGTATTCCAAGCTGCCATTTATTTTCTTACAATGATAACTGTTATAATATTTTTCCAAATGTTTCTGATTCGAAATTTTTTTCTTTTTGAAGTTTTTCTGCATGAAATACAATAATTCTTTGCTTTATCATTCATAACTTTAAAAGTTTTTTCAAATAATATTTAGAAGTTACAGAGTATCAATATGAAATTAGTATTTTACTGAAATTTTTATACTACAAGATTCGCAATTCGTCTATTGCATAATAGAAGTACTCTTATATTGATGTAGAATATTTATTTGTAAAAATTTTATTCCAGAAAGAAAATAATTTAACGCTTGAATTTTGTTAAAAAAGTTAAAACTATATCCCAATACGTAATTTAATCACTTATGTATTATACTTTAAGAATATTTATTACAATGTTTTTTATGCAAAATATGAATTAAAATAATGTATTAAAATAAACTTTTGAAACCGATCTTCATTTTGTAATTATAAAACCATTTTTTGGCTGATATTTTAATTTCTTATTATAAAATATTACAAATTTTTAGCCTTGGATAATTCTTTCTTACTAGAATAACATTGTTTTATTCTCGAGTGTCAGCTATGCTTGCTATATCGGGTGCGCTGCTCCACTTTTCCAACTGAACCATAATTTGGTCAGGAGTCCGACTTCCTCAGTTCACGAATGCCATAGGTACTCGTTTATAGGGTAGGCAACCATTCATATAAGGAAAGAACAAAGACAGAAGAGAAGCAAGTATTTCCAGGCCCCAACCGGGATTCGAACCCAGAACCTCCCTATCAACAGTCAAGCACGTTGACTACTAGACAGGATGGGCAGCACCAGAATTACATAACACTCTCAAACAGAAAGCAATTAATAGGAAATATTTTATTTATGTTAATTTCCTTTATTTTTTCTTTATTCTGTATATTTTATAATGTACTTAAAAATAACAAATGCAATCAATCAATAAAAAAGTAATAAAAATTACACATTAATGCACTTAAGTTATTTTGTGAACCTGTGAACTCATAGAAACTATAAACTATTTGAAAATATAATTAAAAATAAATCTGAAATGAAATGAGCTGAATTAATTGAAAATACTTCAAATGAAACAACAATTGAAATGGAAAATAATTTAAATTGTACTATTTTCAAAATTAAACTGAAATTAATTCTTCGTTTAGTAATAACTAAGTAAATATAAGACAAAGAATTAATTGGATGTCTAACTTTATTTTAGATTTCTCATTTCAATGCATATATTCTAATAGAAACTTCGACTTTCTATTCAGCTTTATTTGTTATTTTAAAATAATCTTTATAAATTATTAAGTAGATAAATAATTAAACTAAGGATTACAATAAAAACTCTCACTAATTAAATTAAAATTATAAAATTAGAATTAAAAGCAAGAATTTAATTATTTTAAAATAATTAAAATGTTATTTATTTTGGAATGAAATTTTGTATTATTGATATAAAATATTAAAATATATGAATCGGTTCCAGTTAAAAAGAATAACAAAGGTCAAAGTAAAAAAAAATCATTAATAATATTTAATTAAGATTAAAGAAAATAAATTTTATTTTAATTTAGAATAATAATTTAATTTACAATTAAAGGGAGTTTTTATGATACGATATCAACTAAAATAATTTATCTGCAAAATAACATACCAAAAAGAACAATGATTTAATATCATTATTGCTTTTCTAAAAATTCAAATAAAACTTGTTATGAAGCTGAAATAATTATTTTACAATGAAAATTTTTATTCATTCGTACTTACAAAATACGATATTATAAATAATCATTAATATATCATTTAAGTGCATTTTCAATTAAGTGATTTAAATTGAGTTAAAATAAATTCCAGACCTGAAAGTATTAATAATCACTGAATTTTTTGATTTTTCAATCCATATTTAATAGTTTTCTTTTATGAAATTTACTTAAAATTCAGTTTAATAAAAACTGAGGAATTTTCAACTCATTTTTTGAAATTAACCTTACGTTAATTAAGTTACATTTATTCTTTCATAAGATTATAATAAATCAAAATTCTTTGGAACAACTTCCATAAAAATTTTTTAAGAGAAGGAAAATATCTCTATCTTTAGTCAGTATCAAAGAAAACTTCACTTAAAAATTACTTAAGGCATGATATTTGCTGATAAATATTGAAACTTATTTTAACAGACTTTAAAATCTTCTTAAAAAGACTAACTTATTGAACTATCTGAAAGCTCTTCATATTATTTAAAATATATGATTATAAGTTTTCAAAACTGGTATTCCTGACTACTATTAAACTGGCATAGTTTCATTACTATATTTACACTTAAAAAATTTAAAACAGAATCGGTTTCTACCTTCATGACAAATCCAGTATCATGAACAGACTTCATTAAATAAGAGTTTTGCGAAATTTAATTCCTTAGAAGGAAAAGAAGAGCATTTTATCGAACTAAATTCAAGTTTTTACGTGAGTTTGACCCGTCATGCAATAATAAGAGAAGAAAAGTTTTTATCCAATCATAAGATAGGACGGATTCCCTTATCAGAGTAATAACTATCTTGATGTCTTAAAAAAAAGTTTTTCCAAAGTAGAAGTAAGTATTTCATCAACCTAGGGTACCAAGTCCAAGACTAATGCATTATAATGACATGAGATAAATAATATTTTGCTGAAGCAGAAGAATGTGTGTGTGTGTGCTTCTGTAAGTTTAATTAACTAAGGTCAACTAGTTACCTTGAAAACAAAAGAGTATGATGCCATTTTAGAAGGAGGTATTTGTTTGAATCTGATCAACCAAAGCCGTTGCCATTGCTTTTGCTTTATTAATTAGATCTTTAATCAGTTTGTGGTACAGTCAACTTGTCTTGAGAACAAAAGAATATATTTCATAGCAGAAAGGGATGTTTGTTTGAATCTGGTCAACCAATGCTGTGGTAGCTACAAGCAGCTTCATGTCCTAATTAACGAAAGAAATTAATACACAGATGGAAGTAGGAGTTTTTGTAAGCATGACTTACAAGTGCTATTTACAAGAATATAAAAACCCCAAAGCAGAAGGAAATAGATAGTGGATATAAGGATGTGACACTGGCTTAAATCCATCAAAGTTTGAATTTTCATCCACAAATGCTTCTCTAAAAAATAAGTAGATTTTTCCAATGAATATAAAAAACGGAATCTTTTACTTGACACTAGCTACCCGCTTTCGTACAGTTATAAAAATTTTCTTTTGGTGTATTTTTCGAGTTAGTGTTGATTGAGAGGTATCACCTAAAAACCGTAAAATAATGAAAAATCTGCACAATCCCTTTAAAAATTTTAATATCTACTTGTAATAAGAAACTTTCAGACAGCTACATAAAAATAGTGTATATGAATTTTTACACACACAAATATGTATAAATAATTTACAAATTGAAATGTAAAATATTTTTTTAAATAATACAGATATACGGTATTTACAAATTGAACTGTAAAATATTTTTTTAAATAATACAGACATACGGTATTTACAAATTGAAATGTAAAAGATTTTTTTAAATAATACAGACATACGGTATTACTTTCTGTATAGTTTAGTTATTGTCAGTGAATGGCTAATAAATCACAATACTTTTTATTGATGTGATTAATATCGCAAATTTAATCTCACTTCAAACGTAAGATTGCATCGACTTTTATTTGAGTGATTTAAACTCTCTTTCTAAAATATGGAGCATTCAAAGACACCGATAATTCATACAAATCTTAAAAGGGTATTACATCCCGTTAATGCAATCGGGCTCCATTTCTTGGGCTGTAGAAGGTACTCTTACAGCAATCCATCACAGAGCTCGGGAAAAACATTATTTTTGCCTGGTGATAGCTTGATCTTCACGTAAGAGGTAAAAGGTCCACCCTTTTAGCCTTCTCGGGAATTAAAGAGATTACTCTCAGAACAGCCATCAGCAAATGAAATATCCCAGCAAGAACCAATGGATAAGGGGGGTGGGAAGATGCTTTCTGCTGGGGGATGGGAGTTGTGATGGGGGAAGGAGGTGCCGATTCCCATCGGAATTGTTGCCAGATATAGATCTCTCTTAATGTGGATTTCGTGTATAATGTATTCAGCCGTTAATGGTGAGCTTGAAGCAATGGAATACTTTTTAACGCCATTTTTCTTTTCCATCTTCCCCCTTTTTTCCCCCATACTCTCCCACATCCCATCCCTTCGCATCTTGCTTTTCTGTCGTTTTATCTCATTTCGACAAGCAAACACGTCCGCGGCGACAAAGCGGTGTCACTTTTGTGGGATTGCGACAAAGATGGAACGGGAAATGATTTTAATTGAATATGAAAGGCTGTCTGGGATGGATAGGGACATACATTGGGGGAAAAATCCTGTTTCGGGGGAAAAGCGAGCCACTAGGGACTCTCGAAGAGGGAATGATTCTTCTAATCATTGACGCGCCAGAAGTAGGGAAAGACACTCTTCACATCAATTGAGAAAACATCGAAAATAGTTTTTCTTTGATGGGGAATTGTCGCATGGTGTAGGGGAAAAATTTGTCTTGATGTGAAAGGAATATTTCGTTCCTTTTCAAAAATGCCGGAATGTGCAGAGTTGGTTATTTTTCTTTTTCTGCTTTATTTTGGCAAACAAGATAGATGTGCAACCATCCTACTAGAACTTGGATAAAGAGTCGCGTTGCAGTAATTAATAGAAAGTTAAGAACTCTTGGAAACAGACCGAGGAAAAAATTCCTTGACAGCGGGAACTTTTGATGTGTCATTGATACTGACAAGAATAATTTATTTTTAAAAGACTTGTTCCCATCTTCAAATGTGACAATTATAATGGCTTCACAGACATTTCTAATTAATCATTTTCTTTCAACGTAAGAAAATTAAGTATTTTAGTGATATTAAGCAATGTATGAAGAACTGCGACAACGTTTGGAGTGTACTTGCCACAGCTTCTACAAATGAATGCTGAATCAATAGAGAATTAGATCCTCACCTTGAATAAAATTTGCAGAATCAGCATACTATCAAAGCTGACATTAAATTATAAAAGATCTCTTCAAGAGCTGTAACTGTGAATAAAATCTAAAAATATCAGCTCTCAAAATTAATGTCTTAAAACTTATATTTAAATTTTACTCTGTGCTATGTTTATAACGAATTTATATTTTAGTCATTGAACACTTTGCTAAAGTAAACTATGACCAACTGAATAAATTCTGCTAGATTTTCGCTAGAGTCAGTTTTATTAATGTGTTTTCCGTTAAAAATCATACAAATTTTGGTGTTTTTTACACACGAAACTCTATGCTAAAGTATTCGAAAATATTACTATTGTTATATTAAATGAAATATAATAACATTAAAGTTTTTGAATTTACTTTCTTATAGATTGTCATTTACAAGAAATAATATGATATTGAAATTTGAACATATATCATTTTAATAAACTACATATATGCCACATAATATTATAGAAAAAATTATAAAATGAGAGAATGAATAAGCATATTACCGAAATATAATTTCGAATAATAAATTCGAAAAATTAGTTCCAAAAATAAATTAAACTTTTATCTTCACAAATAGGAAGCGATTAGTACAAATAAAAACAAATACCAGCACCATCAGCTTCATTAGTGACAGCACTACCGACGCCCGCAGATGACGTTGTTTTCATTACTTCATGTAATTTTCCGTTTGTTTGGTTAAATATTTGAATTTCATGACAATACAGTGGAAAGAAAGAAACAATCATGTATGGACCAATCCAGTACAAGGATTGTTACCCTTCTCAAAGTTTTTAGATCTTTATCCACATATTCAAGTCATTTAAATTGCGTTTTTATTCCTCAAGGATTGATAAGTCTACTTTTCAGCTAAATTTGCCTCAACACATCTAAGCAGAAATCCTAATTGCAGTGAATTATGACTTTTTATGATTGTAATAATATTGGACTTTTCAAATTTATTATAGAATTAGAAATTATACGTTAATTTCTAGGATCTAATTCTAAATCTTAACTGTATCAAAAAATTTCCTTAGTATTTTGCACACAAAAATCATTATTTTATTTTTAATTACTTATGCAATATCTCAGTTTTTCAATATGTTATTATAAGTCATAGAAATATTTTATAAATAATAGTATTACGAGATTTATAAGCAGTAATACGCTGATTTATAATTGTATTTTAAATGGTTTTGAATAAATTTATATACCATTGTTGTTGGTGAGGATAATTCTCTAATATATTTAAACTTATGTATATTCTTAAAAATTCTTTTCGTAATATGCTAAGAAAAAAAAAGCGATTGCAAATTTTAGACTTCCAGCAAAGCATGATTGCTTAAGAGAACATCTATACAATATAAAAATATTGCCTTCCAAAACTTCCCCAATGTATAATACAGGCACCTTGAACTCTGACCATCTCCTGATATGTAAAGCATTAAATAAAGAGTACCAGAAAAATGAGGATGTTACCAAACTTTATTGGAAAGCAATAATTTTCATGAATTATCAACAGTTGGGGAATCTTAATTTTTTCTCCATTTGAATTGTTTTTTATTACATCTCAGTTGCTTTTTTTAAATTGCTTTATTGTATTTTCTACACCCTTGTGATGTGGAGAACTGTCTTATTTATATTAATTAATTTCCAAATAAAGCAATCCAATAAAACCATGATAATCAAAAAATTATGTATTAAGAATAATTTCCAAAATTATTTTTGGCCTAATTTTCTAATTTCAGTTTCTAGCAAATTTAATATTTCTAAAACATATTCTCTTTATTTTCTAATTAAATAGATGTCTTCAAAACTGAATTTTGCAATGTTCACTAATTAATCATTCCTTTAAATTTAACATCCGAAGCTATAACGAGCTTTTCAAAAGCTAAATTGAAAAAAGTAAATATATAATAATCTGTCTGAAAAGTATTCTATACAGACAATACTCTGTCAGTCTAAAATGCTTCAGACCATTAGAATGTTTACATTCCATCGTTGTAAAAGTAATTTGCTTAATTAGCTAAGCTGGCAGTTTGAATTCTTCCATTGATTTAATAAATTTATGTCTATTAAAGTTATAATCTATGTATATATACTTGTAATATATAATACATATAGTTATAGATTGTCATAAACATTGTATCACAAATAATATATTTTATCAATTATTATATATCTATATATAGTTATATGCTTATGGTTGTAAACACATACATTTAAACTAAATTAATTTAAATTTGTAAATGTTTGTAACAAGTTTTAATTAGTTTAATCAAGCTAAATAAAGATATTTTGAATGATTGAATTATATAGCATTGTAAAAATGAAGATAAGGTATTTAAATACAAATTATGCACACTTATTTTTTTTAAATCAACGGATAGACCATATCTGGGCAAAAGTTATAGCTGATAAAAGCTATAACAATTATCATTTATCTGTGTGTAATTAATTATCGAAAATAATTACAACAGTTAGCGAGCCTTTCGTGACTTCCTCATTGATTTTGAAAAATTGCAACAAATATAAAAAAACTACAAAAATTTATTATAATTTTAAGGAATAATTTTCAGAATAATAATTTTTTATTATTAATATTCATTATTCCTTAATCAAATCTATAAAATAAACAATTTCAGCAAGATTGATTTACCTGGCCTGGTCTTTATTATAATTATAAACATAAATAACTTTTTTGTAATAAAATTATATGCAGAATTATATTTATTTCAAAATTATTTAATGATAATAGATAAAAGTAAAAATAAATATGCTTATCAAATAGCACAAAACCTAATTTTAACCTAAAATTATGTATTAAATATTTTTTATCGTAATCAAATGAATTTGATGTAATTTTATTACTTAAATAAAAAGAAAAATAAATAAATGCGTAACTTTCTAACAAATTAATTTATTATTATCTTTAAGCTTCAGTATTCAAGAGAAATATTTTCATTATAATGTCTATGTTTGTTCAGGAAAACATTAATTTATATTATAATTAATAAATTACGAGAAGAAATTCAAACGGAAATTCCATCATAATTTTGTTATTAAGATGTCAGTAAATTCAACAATACATGAATTTTTAATGTAATCGTAGAGTAGATTAAATCGAGAATTTTTTTTATTAATAGTTTGTCATAATTTTCTGTATTAGTTATAATAATTTGTGCAAAAGTTACTCTGTCTATTTATATAGTTTGTCTGGAATGCTTGAACTATGTGTAGAAAAGATGAATTAAAACTAAATTTATTCGATAAAATGTGCTATGTTATTTCATTTAAAATTTTAAAAAAAGCTATATTCTATCATGTATTTAAATTCAAATGAAATTAAGCAAAAAATATTTAATATACATTATTTTTCTGACAATGTATTTCACAAATATTCATAATTCCATTATAAAAAGCATATATTATATTTGCATTTTCAACTATATTTTAACAATTCATCTGATAAATGAATGTAATAAAGTAAGAATAATAAATAAAGTTACAAAAATAACAATAATTTAAACGAAACATAATTTACTACAATGAATTAACTAAATTCATTTTCAGTTTTTATTTTAAAACGAATGAATAACATTATCCGAAAAATGCAATCTTGAGGGAATTATATGCATCCAGCATTTTCCATTTAGACGAATAAAAGTAATTCTTTATTATTCATCCTTATGTATAAAAGTACTATTTCAACATTAAGATTTAGAATTAAAAGTGGAATATACTTTCAAGCAAGAAGCGTTTTAATACGTTATTTCATGATCTTTTCCATCCACTAAAAAGTTGGTTTTATAGGATCCATTTAAACCTTAAAAGGCCATTACGATAAAGGGTAATAAAATACATTGTTAATGTTACGAAATTTCGAAGAGTTAATTCTAAAAGAGATAAAAGCAGTTTTCAAAATATTCGAGTATTAATTTCTTCAAGGAGTATAGTTTCATGTGCAACTAAATGATATCACTACATAAAGTTTAAAAACTAATATTTTTAATAATCTTTTTTCTAATTAAAACATTTATTTCATTAATTGAAATATCTAACATTAAACATTTTGAAATGAAGTAATTACTGCAGTTTTTTGTTGCTCATTTACAATGCGTTCTATCTTTCTAGTCAAGAATATAAAAATATAATGAGACACGTTTGAATTCTGTAAGAAAAACAAATATGTATGTTGTAAATTTCTATTTAAACTGACATTCTGCATTATTCTACATTCGATTTATGATGCGAACACAATAAACTACGATAACAAATCATGTGCTCACTTATGATTGATCTACTGGTCTTTCATCATATATTCTTATTCTGTGGTTATACAAAAAACTTTTGTACGAAATTGAGTTTAAATTCAATATAACATCAATTTTTCAAACGAATTCTTGACAAGAGCAAATTTGTTTTCAATTTAAGAAACACAAAATTCTAATGACATACATGCTTTCTTCCCAAACAAAGACTTTCTAATTCATATTCCGACAATTCGAAAAATCCAGAATTTTTAACCAATGAAAAATGAATCGTCTGCTTTTGTAGATCTAAATTTCAAAACCGAAATATAATATTCATCATGGAATTTTCCCATCCCTTTAAAAATACCATTTGTCAGGAGAAACGCAACGCAACCACAAATAAATGTTCGAATAAGTAGATAATAAACAGTAGAAGAACAAAGAATAATCGGTTTTTCTAACAAAGAATAATCGGAATCGTTTTCCTTGAGAACATTTGAAGTTTGAATATCGAAGTTGGCAGCACATATCTGACTCGTTTCCTTGTAAATGAAATCGGTTCCGAAGATGGATGGTTTTATGTAAAATGAAGAATCTCTCGCTTTCCCTGTGATTGTATTCACTGCGAAATAAAAGAGGGTTTTCCATTGATACGTAACTGTCACTGTGAGAATTTCCAAAACCTTGATAGTATCTCGAATAGCAACAAAAATGATAGAACGGCACTTGAAGAATAGTTTCAAAATACACTTTTCTTTGTGAAGAATAAACTACTTTTCCAATATCCATTTTCCCATCCCATAAAATTAATTAAAATTATCTTTAATTATCGTTCGAGACAACTATAAATTGTTCGGTAAACTTAAATATATGGCAAATTTTGCAAAGAATTCTTTTCAAAACAAATGTGTTAATTGCTTAAGTTTGTCACATTAAAGAAATTGATAATGACTTTCGGCTGTTAATGCCACATGTGAATTTTTATAGATTCTCAAAGTTTATATTTTTGCCTTATAATTTCTGCTAACTTTTAAGGAATCTGTTTTTGATTCATTACTTTTGTAAATCATATATACCTTTTAAATCACCTTTAATGTAAAATCAGGATTGAATTATTTTTATCGTAAATCA
>JAPDSC010157658.1:0-12095 GCA_026290005.1 Latrodectus geometricus | reverse complement strand
AATGATAACAGAACTGTTACAAGGAACGGAATCCTTTGCGATTCCATATTTAGATGATATTGCCATCTTTTCTAATACTTGGGAATCACACCTAAAACAGTTAGATGAAGTTTTTCGGCGAATTGAAAGAGCAAAATTAAAGATCAAACCTTCTAAATGTGTTTTTGCTGAAAAATATGTCAAATATTTGGGCCATATGGTTGGCCAAGGTAAAAGAACTCCATCAGAATTAAAAATTAATGCCATGAAAAATTTTCCAGTTCCGACAACTAAAACTGAAATTCGTGCTTTTCTAGGTTTGTCAGGTTATTATCAGAGATATATTCCTAATTATTTGATTATTGCAGCTCCTTTGACAGATAAATTAAAAGGAAAGTCGAGGAAAGAAAATATTGTGTGGTCAGAGGAGTGTGAAACGGCTTTTAAAGAACTGAAAAATAAACTAAGTAATAAACCTGTGTTATACAGTCCTGACTATGAAAAAGAATTTATATTGCAAACTGATGCATCAAATGTAGGAATAGGTGTAGTATTTTCTCAATTGGATGAAGAAGGAAAAGAACTTCCTATCTTATATCATATTAGGAAATTTACAGAAACGGAAAAGAAATACTGTACCACGGAGAAGGAACGTGCTGCAATGGTCTGGGCAGTAAAAAAGTTACAATGCTACTTAGATGGTCAAAAATTTAGAACTGAGACTGATCATAACCCATTAATATGGTTAAATTCCAATGCTAGTTCAAACCCTAGGCTAATGCGTTGGGCTTTAGCATTGCAGCCCTTTAATTTTGAAATAATCCATCGTAAAGGAGTTTTACATAAAAATGCTGATGTAGTAGAATTTGTAAATAGAAAATTTTTAGTTATTATTTACTATTTTTTAAATATTTCTTTCTGTTATATTGTCTCTTATTAAGTCTCTTAAAATATTATAATAAAAATTGAAGGAATAAATGTTTTTTGTCATATTATGGTTAAGGATATAATGTTTTTGTAATTGATCATTATATTTGTTTGGATATTGTTAGACTTTTACTCCTGTAAAAGTCCTCCCGGAGGAGGAAGGAGTTGCAACGAATCAAGGCAGAGATCAGATTGGCGCATGTGCGCCAACATCTGCCGCCCTCCTCTCCCCCCCGATTTTGTTTTTGTTTATTTTTTATTAGAGTAGCTCTCTGAGAGACAGCACACTGGAGGTGTGTTTGTGGCGATGTCCGCCGATTATAAAGTTATGTTTGTTTTAAAAATTGTATTAAGATTATGTATATATTAAAATTTGTTCTCAATAATAAATTGAATTAATTTAAATCAAAATGGTTATCATTTGCCTTACCGCTACGCTACGCTACAATATAAACTCCATACATCATGTTCTGTTTACACAGCCGAAGCTGTTGCAGTTTAATGTGTTCTAGAACTAATACTATCAAACTCTCATTGAAAGTACTGTATCTATACAGATAGCATGAGTGTGATCATTCAATTAAACCAATTTATCGTCAAATGTCATCCAGTTATTGTGAAAATATTTGATATTTTAAATATACTGAAGAGTAGATTTTAGATGTTGTGTTTTGTTAGATTCCTAGTCATGTTGTCATCGGTGGGAATGAGCTTGCAGATACTGCTGCTAAAACTGCCACTAACCTTTTTTTGTAAAATATTAACATTTTTGACATTAAAAAAATTGTCAAAGACTTTATTTTATCCCACTGGCAGAAAACTTGGGATTTTCAGACAAACAACAAATTATATAATGTATTTCCTCACATTCTTCCATTTCCAGTTGTTCCTATGCGAAGAGTTGATGTAAAATTTACACGCCTTCCCTTTGGACATACTCGATTTACAAACAAGCATTTATTCTTGTCTCAGAGTGCTCCAATTTGTGACATATGTAATGTACCATATAAAGTACATCATATTTTAATTGTTTGTCCTAACTTCAATGATTTATGCTTAGTATTTTTTAACTGAACAAATTTAATTTTATCAGATTTAATTGGGCTTAAACCACATAGAAATTTGCTTACATTTCTAGGGGCAATAAATATTTTAACTTCCATTTAAATTTTTATCAATTTTAATCTTTTACATAAATCCAATTTTAGTCTTTTACATTCTTCATCTTATACATTTGACTAGCCTTTTATTACTGAGTTTCTTGTTTTAAACATTGTTCAGTGCAGAAATGTCTAGTATTGGAACTTGCACCAGTAAACCACACGAAAACAAAAACAAAACTACTCTATATTGTTAGTATCTTCCAATTACATCCTCAAAATATCTCCCTTCCATCCCATTTCTTTGTATTAATGTAAAATTATATATATTGAAACTGAAATATAAGCTTGTTGCTGATATATGCTTATGATGTTGAATTATTTTCCTAAACATACCATAATTTTGAAATTATTTAGAGTATTACAAAATCAAGAAAAATTATATATTTAAATGAACTTGAATGAAACTAAAATTTTTTACTATGTGTCTACAACTCACTACTGAAACACTCCTGTTAAAATGAAAGATAAAACATACGAAAATTTTTAACGCTCTTGGAAAGATTTTCCAATGGTACATAAATACAAAATAAGTGCTGCATTTCCATATAGCCAAGAAATGTGCTTAGTTATTGATGACATTGTATGCATTTCTATGGAAGTCTGCTGATATAATTATTGCTTTATACATCTATAATAATGCTTATTATTTGTTTATGGTTTTTTATTTAAGATAAATAAATTTAACATAAAAATATTAAATTGAAACCTTTCCTGAAAATTAAGAATAAAACTAATTTTATTTTAGAAAGAAGTATACATCAATTAGCTGCTCAAGGAGAACTTTTCATTCAAAATATAGGTAAATCCATTTGTTCATCTAATCCTTTCATCTTTTATTACTAAGGATCATTTAAATAAATTTTCTAAAAGAAAAGTGATTTAAGCAATTAATCTCTTTTCAATTTTAAGTTACATGTTTCACTGTACTTTTTTTTTTTATTTTAACTTATAATTAATTTGAAATTCCACTTTTATTTCATATTTCTAAGTAGTTGAAATGCTAAGCTCATTTACCCTGATTATGTCTTTCATACACTCTTCTATAAAAATTTTCTTTTATTGTGTTTATTCTAAAATTACAGTTTACTGCATGTCATGATCTGGGATATTAATTTAAGCTACATTACCTTAAATTAAAATTTTAACAGAAATATGAATAAATTTTTTGTAGGTTTTATCATTCATACTAGATTTGCAAATTGGAAATAAAAGCACCATAATTTCTATTGAGGTCTTAATTTTTGTTTTTGTGATGAAATGCTGCTTCTTAAGGAAAGGCTTACTAATGAATTACATTGAAGTGACTCAGTTGATATGTAAAAATGTTTTTCCATTAAGTTACATTCTCCTAGAATATTATAGTATTTCTAGAATATATTTGTGTAAATAAGGAAATTTCACCATATTATACTTTCATTCACAATATTATGAAAAAGTTGCTATTAAAAAACATTTTTATACACCTTTATTGCTCATTTTTTATTTTGAATTAATGACTTTCTTTGTTAGTTCCATTACTATGCTAGATTGTGTGTTGAAAATTAAAATATCATAGTGACATGGTAAGTGGTGGTGAGCACTCATATTTTTATATAAATGTATTCACTATTTATAGAATTAACACAAAATTTCCAAGGTGTGTATAGCATTCCAGCAGTTAATGTAACCAAAATAAATTCTAATTGATTAATTGTTATGAATATTTTATTTTTAATATTGTTACTACATTAATTTGTGTTATAATGTTGAAATAGTTAAATGTGTTTCTCACAGATTTATTTATTTTCTTTTGAAAAGATTAAATACTTTCAAATAGGTATTTATTTTTATTTCCAATATAAAACTGTAAAGCTGCTATACTTGAACTCCAAACCTTGTATGTAGACACACTTTATGCAATATATCAGAAATAAGGTGTTTTCTCTTTCAATAAAACATTCTTATATATATATATATATATATCACTAGGCATTATAATTAACAGAAAACAATTTGAGAAAGAGACTTCTAGTAACTAGTTGTTCCTCTTTTTGTACATTGTTTAACATAACTGTGTTGGGACTTGCTCACAAATGAATATGTGTTGTATGCATCCTTTTTCCTTGCATGTTTTTGTTCAAAATATTGTTTGGTATTAAATTGCTACTGCTCTACAACTTAGCAAATGGATTTTTCCTGTATCTTATTAAATTACCTAAGTTGGATGACTAACTTCTGAATTTTATGGCTTGAGTGAATTTGCTTTATTTTATCTTGTAATAATCATTTTTCTATCAAGGAGAATCTTTTTTATAATTGTAAAAAAAAATTGTTGTTCCATAGTCAAGGGGATTATCAGCAGACTTTACTGGGTGTATTATATAAATTTTTACTTGCAAGAAAAATACATTAAAAAAAATTTGTGCTGAAGAGTGAAAAATTTGAGCCATGGTGAAATGATTATCCTTTTACAATACTTTTATTAAAGTAAAATAAATATTTTGATTAAAATTCTTTTGTATCTTATGTGTTAATTAATTTGTATTACATAAGTAATTTATTTGTTTTACAGAACTTTTTATTTTCAATTATGAATTATATGGAATCATTTTATTGTAAATTATATTGTTTAACATAAACTATAAAAATGAAATATTTCAGAAGAGCTTTAATATATGTTACTAAACATTTTCTTTCAGAATCAAATGAAAATTTTATTCAAAATCTCATTACAAGTAAATCTTTGTCATGAAATCAATATAGCTATTTACAAAATTTTGATGTACTGTAGTTCAAAGTTCACTTCTTTTAGCATTATTTATTATATTTGTTATCCAACTATACTCACAATTTAGCAAAACCACTGAGTTAATATTTTATTTTTTTAGTGCTCTTGCTTTCAGTTTCAAAATTCCATGGATTCAACTCTTTTAAAAGTTCTTTAGAATTTAATTTGGGCCCTCATTAAAAAAGTCATCAAATATAAAAAAAAATGCCATGAAGAAACAAACCAAATTTAAAATAAGCTGCATATTTTTCGAAAACATTTTGAATTGGCATTACATATTTAAGTAATAGTTTTGTCCCTTCTCAACATTAGTATGAACATATAGAAAGTTCCGGAGAATCAATTTGAATGATCTGATTTTTTTAACTGATGTTTTATATAGACACTTGTTTTCAATTAGAATATAATGAAATCTAAAAATGTATTTCCAGTTTTATAAAGTAAGACCATTTCCTTATTTTTAGATTTTAAATGTGGCATTATTGATAACCTTCTTTATTTTTTCTTATATTTACTTTTTTGGCATATGGATTCCTTAACATTTTTTTATTTTATTTAAAAATAAATTTACATCTGAAATAAGTATTATATCAGGAATAAAAAAATTACTTTTAATATTTACGAAAAAAATTCTTTAAATGAGATCCGTTATTTTCGTAAATGTAAGTTAATAATTTCCTTATCTCATTTATTACTAATATGCATACATTTGTAATGTAAATTCAGATTAATTAAACTTACTTTTAATGTTAGATGAAAATATTGATGTTGATCAAAAAGATCAAAATAACCAAACACCTCTGATGTGGGCTGCTGGTTATGGTCAACTTGAAATAGTTCGCAAGCTTTTGAATTTGGGTGCCTCTGTTCTTTCTGTTGGAGCTTCTGGCGAGAATGCTCTTCTTCTTGCTAGTGCCTCTGGTCATTCAGCTATAATAAAAGAGCTTATAAATCATGGAGCAGTACTAGATTATAAAGATCAGGTAATGAAATAGTTAAATTTACTCTTTTAACCGACATATTTATAGCTATTAAATTTAGTCCACTCTTTTGTCTACTATAAATAGGATAGGATAGTTTAATAGTATGTTGTAGGATAAATATGAAAATGACACTCACTTAAAAATTATGAAAGAAATATTTAAAAAACATCTTAGTTTAATAAAAATAAGCCTAAAAGATATTTTGAGTTCAGTGAAATATTAGAATCTCAAACCGTAAAATTATTCATAAATGATTATCTTTTAGTATAGTCTTAATCCTTTGTCACTTTCAGATTTTAAAAATAATTTGATATTCAGTTCTCATAAATGGGGCTACCATTAAGTAGGAATATTCAGAAATCAGAATATGTAAATTACCAAATACATATTTTTGAACACATTATCAATGTCTGATCATTTACTTTTTAATATCCTAGTACATTAAAAATATTTACACATTAATTTTATTTCATTGTACTTCATTTTTCATTAAAAAAAATTGTGACTTCTTTTTTAGAAGTTTTATGAAATGACTGAAAATTTGGGATTTTTTTTACTAAGCACTATGTCTATCATAGAATTTTATGTCCTAGAAATTGCATATTTATTTCTTTGAATCATATTGAAAAGTATTAATGTTTATGTGCAATAATTGTACTTTTTGACATTATTCTAACAATTATTTTAGAATAACTTTCGAAATTTTTTTTTTACATATTCATTTTATTCTTTATTTTAACTGAATTCAACCTATTGAGATTTGTCCTATTAATTCTTAGTATCTTTTTGACTAATCAAATTCCGATGTTTATACTTAAAAACCTCTTAATTTTTGTTTTCTCATATGATAAAAGGATTTATTGTGACTTATTTTCATATTTTGTGCAATAATATCAATGATTAATTGTAAATGCTGTGTTTACTAGTACAGGTTTGTAGGCTCTGAAATAATCTTGAATTTAGATAATTTTTTATACAATTTTAAGAATTACTTAAAATAAAATATTTCTAATATACTAAGAAAGATATCAAGTGATGTACTATACATTTTTATTATATTAAGTTATTCCAGATATATTTAAGTTTGAGCCTAAATCTTTTGACATCCAAACCTTCCACCTACCTAGAAACAAATATTTTCCCAGAATTTAGCTGCATAACATTTTTATTCCATAAAGATTATGTTTCATTTTATTAAAATCAGATATAAATTTTATATTGTAGTATTGAGTGTGAAAAGTTTTGTAGGAAACTAATCATAAACTCATTTCATTTTATGACTGTAGCAATCAAGAATTTTTTGAAGTTAATCGATAAAAAATCTGCTATGTAAATCTCTTATTTCATGTCCTATCTAAGAAGCTGCTTTTTTCCATTATTTTATAATTTTGTCACATTTAATTACTTTCTATTTATTTGGAAATCTTCAAAATAATGAAGATGGAAAAGGGAATTAGATTTACACCAATTCACTACAAAATAATAGGGATAGTGTAAAGGAATTGAAAAACGGGCATTTAAAGAAATTGAAATTTCGTATTCCTCTTAAAATTTTTAGTATTTCTATTTTCTATAAAGCAATTGCAGGGCTAAAGTCATAAAAATATTTCCTTCCAATATGTAAAATTCTGTGAAAATAAAAAATTTTTAAATTCAGCTTTGTTAAAGTTGTTAATTACATTAAATGTTTCATACATTATTACATTTACTTTTATTTTTACTATTTTAGAATACTAAGAATTTTGCCAAGAGCTATGCATATTGTCTATAATATGCATTCCATTTTTAAAAAGCAGATAATTTTAATGTAATGATAAATTTCTTGATAGTTAAATATTTGTTTCTCTGTGGTCACTTGCAAGACTGAAGTTAATTTGTGATTATAGATACAAAATTCAAATTATTATTCTGAATTTTTTCTGAATATTTTTTCAATTTTTGGATTTATTTCGAATTTCTTGTGATTTTCTCTTACAAATTGTGTAGTTATCCTCAGAAAGGTATACTAGGTAATCCATTTTGGGTGAACTCTAGAGAAAATATTGTCCTTTCCTTTGTTAATCATAATTTTTCTACTCTGCAATCATTATGCTTATAAAGCATTTTAATGTTGTAATCTCTGCCTCTCTTTGATTGATCTTATAAATATTTTCTTATTGATACATTGCCTTGCATTCAGATTTTGTTCTCATTATAATAAGGATAAAGTCAAATGAGTCATTCTTTATTTTAAAATGTTTTTCTCATGAAATTAGTATCGTTCTTCAACACATACAAAAAATAAAATTTATTCTTGTTTTGAAAGAAAATTAGTATAGATTATAAATATTTTTTAAAAAACATTTATAAAACTGATAATTTTTTTAGAGAATTGGAGAGTTCATATTTTTCTTTTTTAACCCTCAAAACATTTATTCTTTATTTAATTAGAATGGTGCAGAATTATTTTTATAATTATATTTGATAATAATCATTTTTTTCTTTATTGAAAGTTTTTTCCATGTATATAAATGAGTGTGAAGATGGAAAAATAATTTGTTAATGCTTATAAATTTAGTTAGTTATGTATTTAATTATTTTTGAAACATATATTCTATCAATTTTAAGCTATGATGTTAATGGTACTTTCATTCAAATTGGTGCACTTTAGAAGTCAACCAGAGAATATATTTAAAGAAAGGAAATGATAATTCCAGTGATATTAAGTTACTAATAAGATAAATGTGAAATAGAAGAATTCAGACATTGCAACTTATCTATAAACACTTCAGATCTTTTTGTTAAAAATTGTGGTTATTGTTTATTTTGTTTTATGTAAGTAATTTTGTCTTAAAATGTATGCCTTGCAAATTGAAAAAAAAAAAATCGCCAAAAATTGCTTAAGTTAAAATAATTAATTCAGCTAGTTTTATGACTTGATGTATTTACAAGTCTTTTTAGTATTTATTGCTTCTCTCATTTGTCTGCTTGTAACATCTACTATCAAGATTTTATATTTTTACATCCTTCTTATGGATCAAAAATGTCTTTTTTTTTTAACATGAGTAAATTAAGCACAAAAAATATTACTTGCTATTGCTCTGGATTTGTTGATGCAAATATTGTCTCGTGCACCAAAAATCTCTTTCACATCTTCATATGATAAAAGAAATACGCTTAGAATATAAGAATTTCTTACATTATATTAAGATGATGAGAAGTAATAGAAAGTTTGTTATATAAGGTAATGCATTTAAGTATAAAAATAAGTATATTCACAAGTTCTTTAAGACCTTGTGAACAATTAAATGTGACTTCATACGTTCTACATATTGCCAGAAAGCTGGCAAAGATTTAAAATTTACTATAAATATTTCTAACTTTGGTATAAATAATACAGAAAACATGAGTCAATTATAAAAGTTCTCCATGAGGAATGTTTGAAAATGAAAGTAATTCTTAAAATCATTTATTGATTTTTTTAAAATTAAGGTTATAACAAAAGATTTAAGTGTCTAATATGAATTGAATAAATTAAATTAAAAATGTTCGTATATTTTTTCATTTAATTAAAACAAAGTAAGGTGATAATCTCTTACATTAAATGGAATTAATAATGGAAAAATTTAATACATAAACTGAATTATAATGCTTTATGTTTTAATATAGAAGAAATTAAATAAGTTTAAGCATTCATTATATTTCTTAGTAATATTTCATTATTTGAACATATAGGAGACATAACAATTTTATTCTTCAATTTTTTGTCCATTATTATAGCAAATTTTCATCTCTTTATAAATATCTTATCATTTTTCACTTGCTTTCTTTTTATTTTATTCATATTATCAATGATCATAGCTTATCATGAATAAGACTAATCTTTGTATGTGTCTGTCAGTTCTTGTATTATTTGTTTTATAGACATTTTAATAAATAAAACTTCAATTAAAATTTCTTAAATTTTAGAAATATTAAGTTTCAGTAAATATTATTTTCCCCAAGTGTCGCCAAAAATACTTTACAACCCCATGGGAAGAGATGCGCGACTGCAGGAAGCTATTGTTTACTTCCTGTAATTAGAGCCATGTTGCAAAAAAATTCAGAACGGTCCTGAAATTTCTCAAATCTATCAAACTACCCCCATACACAATACTACTTGTCAAATGACAAACCAATTTGAATTCATAATCGAATCGCGTATTGTGGCCTTTAACCATAATAAGCACACAAGGTAAATATTTTGTTTTGTAACAATTTATAAAAACTATTGTAGTTCTTTTTCTGAAAATATTGCAGTCATAAATTATTACCCCACAAAATTGATGCTTTCAACAAACTTATGTTTGGAAAAATCTCTTTGAAAAACATTCAAAATTATCAAAAACAATCTAAACTATATAAATAGAATTTCTTTATTAGAATTGCATAATTGTCTTTTTAAACCATGAAAAATGTATATTTTTTTAATCAACTGTTTTTAATTTAATTTATTTTTATTAGTTAAATCATAGCACAAATTTTCCCTATCAAAATATTTAGATATTTGTTCAATTAATTTAAAACTTTTTGTTTTGGATATGACAAATTCTTACTCTTGCAATTTCTTTCTTTTTCCACTTTTACTAATAGTTTGTACAATCTATTAGTTCAATAAAATATATAGTTTGACTGTTTTGTTCCATACATGCTACACCTTTGTTAAAATTATTACAGGTTTAAATCAGTTTTCTTTTCTTATTTTTAGCTTTCTATTTATCCATATTCATTGAATCCAATTATTTTCTTTTTTATTCCAAATTAGAAGTATATGCTGTGCAAATTTTATTACAGCTTTTGATGGTTAAAAAGCAGTTTTCTAAATTATTGAATAAAATTTATAAAATAAATGTTTATTTTTAAAATGTAACTTAAATTTATATATGTGTGTGTGTGTGTTAAGTATGGAAATTTTATACATTTTCATTTTATTTAGATTTGGTGAAAATTTGTTTACATTTTTTGAGTATGGTGCAAATTATTTTTTGCATAATGATAAATAATCTAATGAAAATATTTTTGAAATGGAATGAGAAACTAGAGCTCCATTTTAGACTAGTACTGTTTTAGTCAAACTGATTTAAAACAAAACCAATATGTTCATTATTTAAAATAAAAATTAATTTTATTTCAGTTTATTTCTTGTCACTGAATTTAATCTCACTAATTGATTTTAGTTTTCATAATCATCTTGCTTTTTAGTAAAATTTAGCCAAACATTTGAGAGTAAAAGAATTCACTTACACCTATCAAATTAAACATTTCATTAAATGTTTGTGAGGACAATTCAATTTTATTAAAGTCATTGTTGTCAATACAAATTTATAATATTTTTAACGTTTTCAATTTCATAGGAAGGAAATACTGCTCTAATGTATGCTTCTTATAATAATCATGGGGGTTGTGTCCAGGAATTATTGAATGCTGGGGCAGACATTACATTGACAAATGAAGCTTTTGAATCAGCTTTTGATATTGCTGTCAAACGAAGAAGTAAACATGGTAAAAATATATATATATTTATTTCATTTGGAGAAATATATGCAATTTCTCAATTTTTCAATTTGAGCATTTATATTTTTTATATTTATATTATTTCATAATAACTTGGGAGCCCTTACACTGGGTTTTCGAGGCCCGGTCTTTTGTAAAACACAGTGCAAAAGCATCTGCTTTTTAAAAAGTAGTTTAGATCTTCAGGTGCTGTATTCATGGTCAACTACTTTCTAATCTTACATTTCTGGTGTAAGTAGATTTTCTCTTTTGTTGATATTTTTGATGTTAGGATCTCTAAGCCCAGTGCACATACACATGTATTTAGATTATAGTTAATTTTTTCTAAGTTTTTTTAATGAAATGATTATATTAATCATTCTACTTGTATGATTATTTATATTAATTATACAAGTAGGAAATGAAATGGCTTGAAGCTATACTAGGAACATTTTGACTGAAAAAGAATCGAGGAATATCTTTATTTATCAATAAATGAAGAAATAAATTATGAAGAAATTTCTAAGGAAACAATGGAGAAAGATAATGACTCACATGATGATTCGAGTTTAAGAAATTTACTTCCAGAGACAAGACAAAGTAATTTAAAATTATGAATAGAAGAAATGCAAGTATATGAAAGAGTATACTCAGAACAGAATCATATATCAATCTCCTCCTCTGAAATTTCTTAAAACAGTTATATAAAGCAAAGTTTCCATCAAGTGAACCAAGTTAGTCAGTGAGAAAATTATAAACTTAGCC
>JAPDSC010157632.1:17348-33657 GCA_026290005.1 Latrodectus geometricus | reverse complement strand
CTGAAACTCAAACGTATTGCTCTCTTAAAATCAATGGTTGGATAATTATTTTAAACAGACTTCTTGTTAATTTTTTTAAACAGACTTCTTCTTGTTCTGTAAAGTCTAAAATAACATGAATTTAAATATAATTAAAAAAAACATAAATAAACAATGAAACATGATTAATTAGCTTAAGACAAGCAGGATATAGTTGATAATATAATTACAACTATATCCATACACTAATACATTTTCCTTAATAAAATTCTTTGTACATTTAAATAGAATTTAATGCTTTCACTAAAACTTTAATTTAAGAAATATAATTGGTCTCAACTTTTATGTTTAGTAAACTCAATTTATATAGAAAAAATAATTATGGACTAAGTATATAGGTTTTTTCCTTAAACATTTTTACAACTCCTTTTATAAAAAACCATATTTATAACTTATGTAATTAAAATAATCCATATACAATAAATGTTAGAAAATATAAATTATATACTTCCCTGGCTATTATATATAACAGAGAAACAGTGTTTATAAATAATTTATTTTCTGAGAAATCATATAAAATGCCAAACTATGTTACTTCTTACTTGAGTGAACAAAAAAGACTAGAGTCAATATCCTAAGGATTACTGTGACTTTTGCTGAAAGCTTAAAGAAAAGCTTTATATCTGAGAAAGGAAGAGCTTAATTGCTTTTTTGAAATTTATCATGATCTAAAAAGTATGTAAACGTCAGATTATTCACAAGAATAGTTATATAAAAATTTCTAAAAAATTGAAAATTTGTAACATTAAAATTCATACAGATAACTATTTTCTATATTACACCACATACCAGTTTAAATTAGATTCAACATTTTACACGTTAATAATTAAGTTAGACACTTCGCAAATAGCAATCTGCTTAACTTTATTAAATTTTATACAGATTTCAGTTCTTGAAAAATATTTTTCATTTTGATGATAATTATTTTTTAAAATCATTTAATAATTTATAAGGAAGAAAGATTACCTTATAAATTTTATAGTTAGAGTTCCAGTTACAAATTACTAGATAATTTAGTAAAATAACGGCATTATAAATGTATTGAGATAAGAAAATAGAAATGGTTATTATTCAAATTGTAAAATATCAATCATTTTGAACAGGAGATTTTAAAACTTAATAATTTAGTGGTTATTTCATTGAAATTTATTATCATTTTTAAGATTTAAATCATAAAACTAATTTATTAATAACAATTAAGAAATTGATATAATTTACTGAAATTAGTTGTATAATTTATTAAAAGGTTATAACCAAATTTATTCTTTGAGAAAAAAACATGTCGTGCAGTTATTTACTATTCATTTTATAAATATTCATGAACTTTTGATATAAAAGCGCAGTTTAGCATTGAACATATTATTTATTTATAATTAGTGTTCATGTGATTTGCACAAATAATAACTTAATTAATTCATAAATATTTGTTAAATACGCATATATATTCAGTAACAGTTATTTTTATATTCAAACATATTTTAGAACATTTGTTATAAACAATGTGTAAGGACACATGTATGAAATACTCTTTCATTTTTGTGTTACAGATTGATATCAAACACCTGAGAGATGAAGATTATTAAGCAAATTTGGTATTTTTAACGCAGCATTTTCCACACAAATAGCAATGCCTTATCATCATATTGCAATTATTTAATACCATAATAGATTATTCACGTATTTTGAATTCATAATACACTAATATTTATAGCATCAATTGATGATTTAAATGAAAATCTCAGTGAAATCTAACTATTTTAGCTGGATGTATCGTTGTGGGTATGTGCGAAATATTTTTTTTTATGTCTCAGTAATACACATTAACCCAAACTTGTAAACAAAATATTGATATTTTTCACTAATTAGAAATTATATTGTAACTGTTTATTATTGTTAATTCTATAGATTGAAAGTTATTAAAATTGATAGTTTCAAAATGTTGTAGGAAACACTGAAAATGTTAAAAATCCAATATGAATAATTTTTATTTTAAAAATTCTTACTATCGTAACAATTTAGACCATAAACTTATAATAAACATAAACATGAGAAAATATGTGCTTACGATGAATAATATGTTATAACTAATGCAGGAAATTATTGTTGTTGTTTCTGATGACAGTTAGTAAAGTCAAGCCCGTGCGTCAGAGACTAGGTGAATGCAGTCAGAGAGAGAAAGCGTCTTCCGTTTTTGAATAGAGCACCCTCAAAAGAAGGTGGAAGTATGACTTTTGACTCACAGATGGCAGCACCATCTGAATCTTCCAATTTAGAGATTGAAACCAGTGAAGACTGGCTCCAACCACACCAGAGGTATTAATTTGTTATGGGAACATGGCGGACATTGCGACCCGACATACTTTACGGGCCCCGGTCACCATTAGTGAACACGTCGGATCTTCGGCTAAGCCGGGATTCGAATTTCCCAACTTTTGGTAATGAGAAGGAATCCCTAACCATCCAGGCCACCGCGGCTACTCAGGAAATTATTAGATTATATTAACTTATTAGGAATATTGTTTGAAAATAATAAGTATAAATTATCAACTTCTTTAAGAATTAAATTTAAAAGTCTTTAACATAAAAGAAAATCCTCAGTAAAATAAGAGTGGCAGTATAGTAGTATATTTATCCTAAAAAGTACAAATATGTTATGAAAATACAAGTAAAATTACTGTGAGCTTACAATTGTTTTTTAATAATTTTAAAAATAATAAAAATAACTTCTTGGGTTCGGTCTTTGCTTATATTAAAATGTTTATATATATATATATATATATATATATATATATATATATATATATATATCATTGAGATTTTCTTACTAGTTTTCCTTTATGACTGTCGTATGCGAAGTAAAACTCTTCATTTGCTGCTATTACAACTAGCCAGCAGATTAATTTTTAAGCATCTTAAAGAAATTTTAATACCATGAGCAGGTGAAAATGTACTTTAGAACCCCTGCTTGACTCGTTTTCAAAAACGCTGAAGGCGTAAATTCTACCGTTATTTGAAAGTGAAACTTAATTAGCGACCAATGAAAAGGCGAAAACAAAAGAGTAATTAATGACAATGCCCGAAAAAAACGCTTCAAATTCGCGAGTTGGCGAAGAAGGGGACCTAAATCGCAAATTAATTCCATGAGCCCATTAACTAGTTCTCATAAAATACATATATGATTAATATGTACTTGAAAACTGCCAAAACAAACAGAAAAGTGCATTACGTGTGATACAATTAACATACGTGCACAAAACCCAAACTGGAAACCTAGTGGTCAGCGTTCTTGGCCTTCAATTTAACGGTTTATGGATACGATATCTGTTTCATAGTTGGATGTTTTCAGCAGTTTGTTATTGTATTTTATACTGTAGATCTGTATCTAAATCACACACACACATCTCGTGTGCAAAAAATGATCATTGAGGGACAGTTAACACAAGGATCCATATAGTATCATTCTAGAACCTCGTAATATAAGTGTGCCCAAAATTCGATTAAATGATGCGTCATTTATCCAGATAAATTCAGTAAGAAACTTGCTGTTCTGAAATGGATTTCCTTAAATATGTACAAGTCAAATGCCACTGATCATTCATATCCTGTTATGACATCTGGCAAATACTGCTCAGCTTTTGCATGATGAGTCATAAGTTCTTCGAGAATTTGCTACTCTCTTCTTTCACACGGATGAGTGCGTCACATGAAACGACATTGTTTAGTCTTAGATCTTTTACCATCCCCAAAATTCTTCTGAATCATAATCAGATAGATCATTCATCTCTCGCCGTTTTCTGGTGCTTCACTTCATGAAGGATAAATTTCTATAATGGAAGTGATCATACCAGAAACATTTTATTAAAGAGCCTGACTATTGTTTAATTTATATTTCACACAGGAGCATCATATGAAATTCGTTATTGTAAAATATTTTTATAGCCACAGATTTAAAAAAAACTCTTTTTTAAAACTGGTTTTTGTAATAACAAAAAAAAAATTGATTCCATATTTAATTCTATTGCAGCAAATGTTTTCACTTCGTGTACTGTCCTCGATATGTTTAAGTTAGTTCGATTGATTTGATGACTTTTATATATATGACCAATTATATATATCAATTATTCAATATATTATCATTTAAGATTTTTAACTTTTATTGTTTAACTTTATCAAATCTGTAAAATATTAGGAAAAGCCTTCTTATCAAAATGTTGAAAGATGATTGTATAAAGATTAAAATCATATCTGTTATTTTCGAAATAAGCGTTATAAAAATATAAGAAAAGCAATTCTTAAAAAACTTGTATTCTTCATTATAATTTGAAAGCAATCTTATTTCAAACAAAATAATAAGGGTTTTCTGTGTGAATAATATTGAAGATAAATTTCTCAATAATTTTTATAGTTGAAGTTTCGTTTGAGAAACATCTATACACATTTAATGATTTCGAAATTTATAATCTTAGCAAGATTTGTAGAAATAGATTTGTTCACATTTAGCAAGATTTTTAATGGAGTTAGCTTCATTTTTTAAAAGATATTATCATTTAGATAAGTTTTGAAATATTTGATTAAATATTTTTTTAAAGTAATCCATTGGAGGATTTTAAGATTGCGCCTTCAATATTACAGAGAGAAACTAACCTTAATTAAACTTCGCTAAATTTAATGAAATACCTGAAACAATGAACAATTTTATTAATTATCTAAAATAGCTTGGATGTAAAATCGTTACATTCTCTATGAAACATTAGATTTTACTATTTTCTTATTTTTGTTTGATATGCCATGTGAAGTTTTTGAAATATTTTGATTTCAATTATATTTCTATTTAATCTTGTTCAAATATTATTAAATTAAAAATGAATTCACTTCTTAAAAATTGCTATGATCTGATACCAAATATATTAAGAATTTATGTTAAGAAAAAAATACAATTAGATACATAAAAGTTTTTTATCAACTGTCTTGCGTATCTTAAAAAATGTGAAATTAATAATTAAAATAATACACCATTATAAAACTTATTAACTACTCTTCAGTGAAATATTATAAATGTTTCATTCACATTATTTTAATATTCAATCTTAATTTCACTAGAGAAAAATTACTAGTGATTTATACATTTGTGTGATTTAAATAATATTTACTGAATGTAACATGACGAATTCAAAAGTAACTTATTTATTAAAAATTCCCAAAATCAGAAAAATATGATTTATAACTTTTCAAGCTGTAAATGTTATCACAATCATCGCAAACGTAATATCGAAGCATTAATGAAGTACTTTAAAATAAAAATATATTTTCTCTTACAATCTGTCTTCTTTTCGATTTGTTTTGTTATTAAGAATAATTAAATCCTAACGCAAGAATGAGTATTTTTTATTTTTACCTTCTAAAAATTGATTTATATATTTTAAATAATGCTTACATTTTAATAATTTATTAATATAGTGTAATGTTGTTAAAACATTTTAATGATTTATACAATAGTGCATTTTGTGCATTTAATGATACGCTTCTAATTCAGTATAATTTTATTTTAACAAAAGTTCATATTTAATATTAGAATTTGAAATTTTGAATTATATTGAGTTCAAAGTATTTCAAATGTTAGGTTTAACTTAACATTAAAAGTAATGTTATGTATATTCATTTTGTATTTAATAATAGTTAAAAATAATTTTTAACAAAAAAAATATTTTCTGTAAATTTTGTTAAGCTATATAATAAATAGTAAATTTTCTATTTTTGAAGATTTTTTATCTTTTCCGTGAAAAGAGTGAATGTGTGGACATAAAATAATTGAAAATTAACAAATATAACATTTTATTAAACTAACGTATGAGTAAATTTATAAAACAAATAATAATGCTTTGCGAAAAAATATCAGTTCATATAAGATTAGTTCCAATACTTATCTAAAAATATATTCACAATTATTTATAAATATATAATAGAAAAAGTATTTCTTATACAAAAATCAAGAGTTTCAACTGAAAATATTTAAGTTTGATGAGGTTTGTATTGAAGAGAGTATTTAATACTCTAGCTACAACTTAATGAATATATATTAAGTAGAAACTGGAATTGTTACAATTAAATGAGTTTTCAAAGTACAATGCAGCCAGTTCATTAAGAACACTCACGACTATGTAAATTTGTTGGCTTAGTAATTACTACGTTTCAGGTGGTCACGTGACATTCGATGCAGATATGAACTGCTTAACGAATTTTTCAACTGTGATACTGGTTTGACCGTCATTATCAGAAAAGAAAAGATCTGATTGACTTCAAGTAAAAGATGATAGTTGGCACTCATCGAGTTGAAGTCCTATAATTTCTAAAATGATATGTTCTCTAGGCTTTTTTCCGAACAGTTATTTAAGGAATTAATCAGTGCTGCTTAAATTACATTGATAAAAGCTCTGTCGCAAACTATTTATTGATTCAAAGGATGAATATAGGATGTAAATGCTTCTCATAGTTCAAAAAGAAAAATCTAAATTCAGCAACTGAACTTGGAATTCAACATTTGACAGCCTAATAGCACATCTTTGAATGCACTGTAAGTCTTACATTGGTAAGAATATGCAGCAAAAGCAGATAGCTATAACGGGTAACATCGATTTCGAAACAAAACAAAAAATTTTTTCCAAATTTGCCATTGGTTACCAATATTAAACCGTCAAATCTGTTGTATTTCTGCTGGTTGAGAGTGTTTTTGAGCATGCATTCAACAACCATAGATTATGTGCTCCTTTTGTCAAGTTATAATTATTCAGGTTGATGGAGGTGCAGTGATGATTTAAGGAACGATTTACTGCTACCTATATTTATAGCTACCTAAAAATGTCACAGAACAAATGAATTCTCCAATGCCAAGATGTGTTTTCCATCAGGATTATCAAGCTTTGTAACGTGGAGCAGGATAATAAGGATATAATACCATTACAGAATCTTGTACAATTTTGATACCAGAATCATCATGGAGTAGTTTCAAACATATGATGATGAATTCAGACTTGATCTTTCATAGTACTGCTTACCGAAGAAATGGCTAATCTCCTTCAATGTCTGCTTCATTAGTAATCACAGGCTGCAAATTCCTGCCCTTTAGAAAATACTTGGGATGAGGTTTATTGGTTTTCCCAGATGTGGTTCTATCAACATATAATAGGTATCAATAAGGAGAAGCAGTTGCATCACCGTAAAAAGACATTATGAAATCGTGCTTTCAAAGACTAATAGAAACCATGTCGCCGCGAATTCACTATGTTGTAGCTGCTGAGATTGGTACATAGAGCGTTAGTGGAGTGTTCCATTCAAAATGACTACTCACAATATTGTAAAGTATTATGTAGTTTAATATAATTTGCTCTTTGATGATTAAATAGATTAATATGTATGCTTATATAGTTATGTTTTATAAAAATTTTGAAAATTTTAAGTAACTATAAGTCAATTTATATATACTTACAGATTTTTAAGTTCAACTGAATAGTCATATGTTAATTCAAGTATAAGCACGTGCCTATTTAATAATGAAGACTCTTTTAAATGCACTGCTGGACACCCGAATTGCAACACCAAGAAAAACAATATCACAACAAAATTTACTTTGCTGATAACATGTTGACCAAGTATCAAATAATTAAATTTATATACTTCTGTTAAGAGTCTGGTTCCTCCCAACATCCGTAGCCAGAGTAGCCGCAATTATTGTAAATCACCACTGACAAACCTTCGACATTGATTCAAAGATACTTTGGAGTTCTCCGGGTACAGCAGACCAAGCAGCTTCCACACGTTGCCAAAATTGGTCTGGTGTGGCAGTTTGGGAAATTATCTGGGTCAATCGTTTAGTAACCATGGAACACATGCTTTCTATTGGCAAAAGATCCAGAGAGGCTGGCAGCTAGGGAAGCAATTTAATTTGGCGATTGACGAAGAACTCGGGGACAATGCGTGCCACGTGTTGTAGAGCATTATCCTGTTAAAATATGTGTGGGGTCAAGTTCTGAAGGTAAGGAAGGACAACTGGCTCCAACACGTCGGAGATGTAGCTCTGACTGCTTAAAGTATCGGTAATGCGTACTAGAGGAATGTGAGATTGATATTCAATATCGCCCATACTTTAATATCCGTTGCAGAATCAAAAGCGTATAACGCAGCTGTGTAGCATCCTCTCTTCACGGTGTTTCTAGACACTTATGTGACCATCGTGGTGTTGCAGGCAGAAGCGTGACTCGTCAGTAAAAACAATTTCATTCTATTCTGCGACATGCTTCTTTTATCGCACCATTGGCGGCGGAGACGTCTGTGGTTCTGAGTCAAAGGTAGGCGAAGCAATGGACGTCTTGTGGACATACCATTCTGATGTAAAAGGCGTCGAATGGTCAAGGGCAGACACTGAATGATGCATTAAAGACTGATTATGCTGTGCTATGGTTCTATGATGTGGCTGAGAGATCTGTCGCTGCCATGTACAAAATTTGCCTGTCATCATGTGAAGTGATGCACTGAGGTGGATTAATGGAACATGTCGGTCAGTCGTAGCCTCCTGCATACAAGAATCACATATCTGCGTTACAGTTGTTTGGTTTCATCCAACACGTGCACTGATTTCTCTGAAAGATAATCCACAGTCTTGATAGGCCATTATCCTTCCTCTGTCGAACTCGGATACTTGATAAAAAATGATAACTTTCTTTTACCAGGCATATTTGATTGTTTTTTTTAATCACAAGGAAAATATAACTTCAGAATTTGAAATTGTAAAAATCTCCAAGCCTTAAACAGCTCTTTGAAGTAGAGCCGGAGGCGCAGGCTCACACATTACGCGCCAGATGTGCGTCTGCGCTGAAATTCTAATCATTTGCATACCTCACCTCTTGTAACGTATGCTGTATATTTCACGTTATTATCATGATTACTTCTGGGTGTTGCATTTACGGTGGTCTGCAGTGTGTGTATTTAAAATACATAATCTTCAAATAACAATTCATACTTTATATAAATTTAAAAATATTCAATGTAATTGATATTATTCTGCCTTATTCTTTAAATAAGAAAATAGAGTAACATTTCAAGACATTTTCTCAACATTTAAACCAACTTCAAAACTTAAACAAAAGTTGTTAAAATGACTTCAATGTCTTAGAAAATTGCTGCATGTTTATTTTGAAAATCGATTTAATTTAGAAAACAATATTATCATTACGTAGTAACTATAGTGACGGCAAAACCATCTGAATTTTTTATTTTAGTTTTGTATAAGTAGCAATTTTGTTTGTATTGATATTTAGTACTATAAAAATACATTTTTGATGTTTATATATTTGGAAAATGTGTGTAAATAATTTCCTCTTAAATTTGTACAATAAACCATCGTTTAATAAAAAGAGTAATCCAGTGTTAAATGATAAAATTTGCTTTTTATCAAATACGGTGACAATGGATAAGCAATTTCTTAGTGGTAGCACATCGCTCATTAGAATGTATTATCTTAATGAACACATCGTACCCAGCCTGTGTAAGACAACGAAAGATGGATGCTAAATATTTATTTTCTGATGCATATCAGCTGTTATGGATGTATGAGAGTTCCCATTTTGTATTTTTTTTACCTACCGGAATTTCATTTGGTATACTAAATTAAATTTTTAGATAGATATTATTCCTAATAATAGTTAATATAGAATAACTTAAAAAACGATATCTTCCACTTGTGTTTAGATGTGTATTATTTCTAGTCAACGATAAGAAATTAGCTCATGATTAAACATATTCAGATTTCCTATTAGGATGTTCTTTATTTATTTTGATCAAACGAATTCACTATCTAATGTGAAAAAGTAATTAATTTATATGACCTTTTATCAATTTATTCTTAATCTTTCCATATAATGCATTTCAATTTAGCATTTAAATAAAAATCGCTTATATATTGGAGTTGTTAAAAATTAATTTCTAACGGAAAATGCATTTAAAACTAACAAAAAAATTAAATATCACTTTTACACAATGTGAATTTTTCTAAATTGCGAACCTAAAAAGATTTGCTTCTAAGCGACGATTATGAAATTTATAAAAATTTTCGAAATTATTGCGACATATTAAACAAGATATTTTACTTATGTAAATTATTAAAAATGTTTAGTCATTTTTACATAAAATATAACTTACAAATGAATACAATAACTGTTAAACAATATTAAAGCTCCCGAAAAGCAGTTAAAGACTCTATGAATTTCATTATCAATTATATCTTTGTCTCCATATATATACTATTAATTATAATTATTACATTTTCTCCTTTAGTCTACGGACTTATAATGAATATTATAACTATTAAACTTGCTGCTCGAAATGCAATTTTAAGATGATAATTATGGAACTAAGCGTTTTAATTTAGAATAAATTTAACATGGTGGTTATACATTAAAGGTTAAATCATTGAGTTATATAACACTCTTGTAACTATATACAAATTTACCATTCTCTTATGTGTATTCTTATGTACTTAATTCTCCTTTGAAATTTTATATTCTGTAGCATATCAAATATAATAAATATATACATTTTTTTTATTACTTTGAAGGTAATAATAGTTTCAAGTGAATTGCCAGCTACGTTTCAAAATACTTCTTTGTCATTTAATCTCGGAAAATATTTAATAAAAAATCAATCACTTTAGGTATGTTTTATGCGTTCTTCTTTGTATTATACATATCCTATAATTTTTTATATGATATAGGTTTCGTACTTTCTTATTATACCATACATTACATTTTATATGCTCGTATAATTATTGAATTACTTCATTTGAGTTACGAACAGAAAATCATTTGAATGAGAATACACGGGGTTTTATGAAATACGTTCATTTCTCAATAATGCCAAGATTGTTAACTCCATTTTCTCCATTGAAAAAATCCGAATTCATATTATTTTATACTATAGGGCACTCAATGAGAATGACATTTTTGGCATTAAAGAATATGGTCTTATGAAATAGGACACAATGGGTTAAACAGAATACCTCTTGAATTCATCTGGAGATTGAAAAACATCATTTCAATTGGATGCCACTGGGACCAAGAACTATTTTAGGTGCATCGTGTAACCATTTTAGCTAACACGAAGGTCTTCGATTTTTCCATGTTTTGAATTTGCAATTATTCAACAAGAGCTTTATCCCAAGGTCAGCAGAAAAGAAAAGTCAGCATAAAATTTATTTGGATTAAATCTAAGTAGTTCTTTTAATAAGCAACGTACGGACATATATTAGTTTGGGGAAAAAGAGATCCATTATTTTTACGTGAACATTATGTATCTTCTTTTAGATTCGCTTTGTAAAAAGTTTTAAAACAGTTTTCATGTAGATTTTTAGGTCTTGCACGTTACTACTGATGACTTGCGGTCAACTTCGACCATTTTTGATATTTTACAGACATTTTCGACGATGCTGTATCCTCATGCGAGGTGCATCTCTAACATCAAAAATACCCGAACGGAATCGACGAAACAAAAATTATACGTAACTGGTTGTTACAGTCTTATATAGGACAATAAACACCTTTCACAATTTTAGCCACCTGGCAATTTTTTCGCCGTTACAAGAGAAAAACGAAAATGTATCGAATTTTCGGTTTGTTGTCTTCCATTTTTAAAACCTTGTACTCGTAACTGAATTAATCAAACAAAGAACCGCAAGAGGATATTTTAGTGTCAAATGTCAGCTTTCCAACGAGCATAAATCTGAAATTGTTTGATATATACCTCACGAAATATCGATCACTACAGACGTCTACCGCAAAAATAATGGATTACTTTTTCCCCAAACTAATATAATTTTGAGCAACAAGAAACACATATTTGACTATCTTTGTGTGATAAATAATGTCTGCTGAATTTGTGGATCGAAATCGTTTCAAATATTGTGTATTGAAAAAATAAATTTAATAATTATTGAAATAAAATTGTATTTTTATAAATCCATATATATTTGGAAAATTGAAGAATGCATTTTTTCTTTCAAAATAATATTTTTTCTATTGAATTTTATCATGAAAAACTTAGATATAAGAAATACCAAATTGAAATGTTATGAAAAAAAAAATGTTTCAATAAATTTCAATTTAGTTTCTATTAATTATATAATGTGTCGAAACGCAAATTAAACGTCTAATACTATATATAATTCATTTTACTTGTTAACTGGTAAAACGAGGGCTGTGCTCCTCAATAAAGGAAGAAAAAGACATGCTGGCAAAAATCGCGGGATAAGCAAATTTTGCTGAATTTTAGTTGCCCATAGAAATCGCGTAATCTCAATCAAAGTGTTAAATTTGAATTAGTAATGAATTAAAAATTGCATTGCTGAAGCGCTTTTTATTAATATTTGATAGAAATGTTAGCAATTTATTCAAAAATTAAAGATTTTTCTTTGCGTATTTTATTATAAGATTCTATATATGTAATCCATGTATTTAATTACATGTTTTATCCATAAAATTTCATTATTACATATACTTTTTTTTAACTTAATAAAGAATGAATATTTTACAAGTATTTTAATGAGCCAACCATAAGGAATTTTAAGGTAACTTGAAAATATAAAATATTAATTCAGTTTTATTTATAATACTAAAATAAAGAACTAAAATTGGGTGATTTAACCAATAAAATACATATCATATTACAAAAACAATATATTTATTTCATATTAAATTTAAAAATTCTTAATTTTATTTTATTTTGATAGTATTTTTTGTTGAATGCGTAATCTATAAACTGAAAAAATATACAGTGTATGTCTGTTACGTTATATGAAGTTACAAATTGGATAAAATGCTCTAAAGAAACAAAGATGGGTGGTTAACTTAGTTCACAAAATTGGAACTCAGGAAATTGGAAACTAGTCAGCAATTCTTCAAATTTACTTTTCTTAGCTGAAATTTATAATAGTTTTGCATGCATACTATCCTGTGTTTAATGTTTTACTTATCAAGAGGCTTTAGAGAAGAGAATAATGCCAATCTTATCACCCGATTTCAATTTCAATGAACGGGCTGAATTCGCATAATTGATTTCCATTAAAAATTCTCTATTCAAATTATAAACTGTCTTATTCTATCTCGATGGAGTAAATTCCAGCTACAGAAGGGCAAATATTCAAGATATTTTACATAATTTATATTTTGAAGAATTGTTTCTGTTTCAATACTATTTTGAAATACTTTTGTTTTATTTAAAACAGAAAGTTTTCCTGTGATGAATTTAATGACGACAATTGTTTGACTTGCATTTCTCCACAAAATTAAAATTTTAAAATCATACGTAATTAAAAAAATATGTCAATATAATTGATTTACAAATATGCTAAACGTAGCTCCATAATAATTTAATATTAATAATAAAGCAAAGTTACTAATAATTGAAAAATTTTGATCAGCAAATAATTTTGGCATAGCTTTGTAAAATGTTATTTTGATTCTAGAGTTGTAATTTTGCTTCAGTATTTTCTGATTTAAAATTTAATATCAAATAAGTGTCACTTTTTTGAAATTCATAAAAAGAATTTGATCTATATTTTGACACTAATTTACTTAAATATATTAAAACTGGACATTATGAATCATATTCCCTTATTAATTAATAGTTAAAATTCACAAAAGTATTTGCAAAATCTGAAAAAAACATGAATTTAGTATAGTAATAAATTATAGAAGAACCGTTAAATTATGAAAAATGTTTTATAATTACAAAATAACAAATGTACATGCATAAAAATATTTGACTAAATAACTATTGCTTCTAATTAACTGTCAGTTAATGTAAAATCGAATTTTTAAATTATCTTAATTTTTAATTAATTTAATCATATTTGTATATACAGTAATTATATATATTATTTATTAAATACAGGATTGATATTTCCAAATGTATAAGATTTACTGTGTTCTTTATATTCTATATTACATGAAATTTTATAAGCAATACATTTAAATTTCTTATTTAAAATGCTGATCTTAAACATCTAACAATATATGGTTGCCAACAAAATATTTATATTTATTGCATAAAAGATTGAAAACTCAGAACTTTATAAGATAATGTGTATAAAGATCTCTGAGGATGTAACAATTGCTAATAATATGTTGAAAAAAATGATTCTTAAAGTCTATCACATAAATAATGTGCTCCAATTCAGGAAACCATTGCATGAAAATCAAATTAAGTATAAAAAGCAAAGATTATATATGTTATCGGAGGAACATAATATATAATTACTTATTAAAAAAACTTTGGAAATCATTCTCTATATTACCAATCTGAAAGATAACTATTCGAATTTATGTTTATATCATAAATATTATGTATGACTGTTTGGTACTCAAAATGTAAACAGAAACATATTATAGATATAATCAAGACAAATAATACAACTTGAATAATATATGGAATTATCTTGCGAAATCCTCTCAGAAGGAAAATATATTGCTCTATTAATTCTTTTTGATTGACTTTTGACAAGTAAATTATTTATTTTTATAACGATTTATCATAAATAATAAATCATTAAATTTCATTACTTTATGGATATTTTATGCATATAATATACATAAAACACTTAATTATGAGAAAACAATTTAAAAAATAAAGCGAATGACTTTTTTAACTGTATATGTAATTTTAATTTGGTATTTGAAAATTGTTATAGTAATTTCTTTTTCACAATGCAAAAACATTTCAAGTCGTTGTAGTTGGACTGGCATAAACATGAATCAAACAACATCATATTTACATAATTTTTTTTCAATTAACTTTTTAGTCAAGATTTAAACTTTTAAGAAATTTTCAAAATTTGTTACCTTTTAGAGATTTACTAAAAACTATTTTATAGATGCTTCAAAAATAAAAAAATAATGTGTTAAAATAAAATATTACAAAGTAGTATCCAATAGTGATACCCCATTTAAGCATTATATAAATATATATATTTTTTCATTTTAAGATATTTACGATAGCTATTAAATTTTAAATATAAAGGCTACAAAATAAAAGTTCATAAGAATATTATTTTTTATTTTAAAATTTTTTATGAAGGATTTTTAAATGTTGTTAGAGAAAATACTGTGTTATATTGCAACATATTATAAAAACGAAATTTTATCAGAAATTTGAAATTATGGGGCAATATTTTGAATTTCAGTTCTTTGCATATTTTTAAAAATACAATTATTTTTTGTCATTTTTAAAACATATATGGTGGATTCTTATAGTAAATTAAAACTTGAATGATTATGCAAATAATGGAGAATAAATGAATGTGGAAAAAAAAAGTTAATGCTTAGCACAATTTTCCCTTACAGTATTCAAAAATGTATTGACATTTACTTTAAACTAAATAAACTTCATTGTCTGAAAATGTTTATCTTATGCTTCGATCTTAAATTTTTGTATTTAAATATATAACTAATAAATACCAAATTTACTAAAATTAAAATACATTTTTACCTGTATGTTGAGCATTTTTGTTTAAGTTAAGAGCGAAAAACTACATAATCATGCAGTTAAAGTCCCTTCACTTTATAAACGATGACAACAATTTAACGGAATACTTCAAGAGGGATGCGCTGCTGACCGTTCGGGAAGGTGGAAAGAAGTTCTCTGATACTGAACGGTGGTGATCTGAGAATAAAAACACTCTCCCACCTTTCCCTCGTGTCCTCTGATTGGCTGGTACTTTCGGAAAGTATGCTTTTCTGAGTAATCACGTGAGGGAAACAAGAAAAGTTTGAAATTAAGATTTGTCGCCCATATGTAACATTAAGCAAATAATAAACAAATTGAATGATGTTAGCACATGAGAAACTAAATGTGTAATGCAAGTAAATAAGTATTTTTCAATCACTTTCTTATGTAAGGATATCTTAAATATAATGCATATTAATTCAATATATGAAATATTATGAAATAAATGATTTTCTATACTTATGTTGGGTATGTATCAAATCAAAGAGAATCTTAAAGGATTTCTTATATTTAATGAAGAGCCACACTCACATTACAAATTCAAAATATTTTATTCAATAGATCATGAGTTGAAAAGGAGGGGGAATTATTTTGAAATTTCTCGATGCAAAATTGCTTATTGTGCATTTTTTAAATGGAATTTTATAAATCAGGTGTTGTGACATGAGCTTATCATCAATAGAATTATCTTTTTAAAGTATCTTTTTCGATAATTTTTATTTTT
>JAPDSC010157632.1:0-12102 GCA_026290005.1 Latrodectus geometricus | reverse complement strand
GAATAAAATTGCATTACATATTCCAAAGCTTAGTAGGAATGCAATTTAAATTTTCATCGGAAAAGCTGCAAAATATTAACATCATTTTTTTTGTCGAGTGCCAGCCAGACTGGCAGTATGAGTGCGCTGCTCCACTCTTTCAACTGAACCGCCATTGGGTGTGAAGTCGGACTTCTTCAGTACACTTGCCATAGGAACACGTTTATAGAGTAGGCAACCATTCACAACCCATTCATGCAAGGAAAGGACAAAGACAGGAGAGAGAGAAAGGGAAAGTACATCAATGCCCCGACTGGGATTCGAATCCAGACCTCCCTATCCGCAGTCAAGAATGCTGACCACTAGACAGAGTAGACGGCATTAACATCATTTAAAACAATTCAATGAACAATTAATATCGAATATCTTTTTTTCTTGTAGGTAATAAAATAGATAAAAATAAAATAATAGAATAGAATTTAAAAATAGTACAATTTATTAATTTTTTTTTGTCTAATGCCAGCTAGAATAGTAATATTGGGTGCACTGCTCCACTTTTTTTCAACTGAACCGTAATTTGGTGTGGAGTCCGATTTCTTCAATGCATACACGCCGTAGATACCCGTTTATAGGGTAAGCAACCATTCATACAAGGAAAGGACAAAAACAGGAGAGAAAGAGATAGTACATCCATGCCTTAACCGGGATTCGAACCCAGGAACTCTCTTTTCGTATTCAGGCACGCTGACCACTAGACTGTGGCTACAGAAACATGCTTATTATATTCTAAATATGAAAATTAAATCTTTCCAATATTGATCGGAAATATTGATGATTTTTTTTATGTTTAAGTAAAAATTCTCGTTTTGAATACAATTCACTTAAAAATCGCAATTCCAAAATTAAAATCTGTATAAAAAATTGGTTCAGTAAAATTTTTCACTTACCTATCTCTCGAGGTATTTAAGTATTTCAAGTTATCTTTAACAATTAAATGACATGAGATATTGCGAATTAACTAAATTAAAGATTTCCAAGGTCTTATTTTTTCCGAATAAAGCAGTTAAACATAGCTTAGCACTTCATATCGACAACTCAGTATTTTCCACTTACCTATTCAATACATAAAACTACAACAGAAGACGTATTACATAATAATAATCTTTTTTTTTTTTTTTGCGTTAGGTATAAACCCCACAAAATTCTTGTAATAAATCATTGTGCCTAATTAAAAGTTTGCTGTGCTTCCATTAATAAAAATTTAACTAATCTGAAATATGTGTAAAATATAATTTTTAATCTTTTTTATTAAGAATTGTAATGAAAATAGATGTAATAATAATAATGTTTAATTGCTTATAACTTAGAAAGAAGAGAATTTTGAAAAGGGTATTACCTTAAATTATTTATTACGACCTGAAAATAATATATTACATATATATATTTAATGGCTTTTACTACATATTAATTCTAAAACTTTAAATTCGCATGTGTTTGCACTTCTCAAAGGAAAAAGTTGAATCTTCACAATTTCTTAAAATAATTTATATGGAATTATTTCTAACTTTTGAATGGAAAAAATTGTGAATTAGCAAGAAGTACAGATGTTATTGTATAACTGTAAAGGAAAATATGAGTAATAATCCATGAGGGTATAAGGAATTTTACAATATGCATAATTGTACAATATGTTGTTATTTCTCAACGCAACGTAGCTGACATACAAACAAAGACGTATCTTTTCCTACGTATTTACTAGTCAAAATGCGTCATGATTTTTCACCAATTATCTAATAGGAAAGCAAAACATAGAAACTGAATCGTGACAACACAAAATTATTTCTTTCAATATATTTCAATTGCTCAGTTGTTTACTCCATATATTCTCTTGTAGAGAGCTAAAAAAACGAACAAATAAAAATATTTGAATTGAGTTGTATCGCGTAAATCCGGAAAATTTAATTTCTTTTAATGGATTTTTATCGTTAAAGATCCATTATTGTGAATGTAGTTTTTTATCTAGTGTATCATCTGTTATCATCATAATCATATTCTTCATTCATTCAAGTTTATTATTTAGGTTAACTATCCTTTCATGACATCAACATCCAGTTTGGCATTGAAAATATCATTTCATTCATCTGTTGGTTTAATTCCCTCTAGGTTTCATTGCCAAGATCATTCGTATTTTCGTTATTTCATTCGAGTTATTTACTCTGAAATTTATATATGGCAATCTGATTTACAGTTTTTTCGTTTCTCTTTCTATTTCAGAGGAAAACAAATTATACATGCCACTCCGTTTCTTAAATTAAATAATATTCAAGGTTTAACAATTATGAGAAACAAAATTGTTAATATTTCTAAAAAGGAAGAAAAGTCATGATTTAGTTTTTTTTATACACTTTTCTTATCATTAATATTATTCTCTGATACGATATCACTATATTCGTATTCTGTTGATCAAATAAAATTTGAAGGGTCATCTTGTATTTTATAAGCGTCATTTGACTGTGAAAATAGGATGGGAAAATTTAGTGGCTTTATTAAAATAATATAAAAAGTGATATTGCATGATACTTCATCTTCATGATACTTCATCATGATCATGATGATGATCATCATATCATCTTCATGATACTTCATCATACTTCATGATACTTCATCAATCGGAAACATAATTTTTATGAATGTCAATTTTTATCATAAATGTTATGTTCATTTAATAGAAAAAATTATTTTTTTTAATTTCTCCTAAAATATTTTTTTTTAAATTTTTATAAATATATCTGTAAAAATACAATAATTCATTTTTATGCATGAAAGAAAAAAAACATTAAAAAACATTTTGGGAAAACACATAATCAAAGTACGTATTTTAAATAAGGATGCATATTTTAGATTTAATTTTGCTTTAAGTTTTACATCAATAAAACAGGAAAGAAAAGTCGTATAAATTCTATTTATAACAAGAGAAAACTTATAACATTTTCAAAGAAAAGAAACCGAAATTGAATACTTCAAATTGTGCTCTAAGAATTGATATACTCAGCAATAAAATATCCAAAAATAGTTCAATGTTTTCTTTATATTCTTTTCGGACTCCACCCACTGATTTCCATTGAGATAATCATTTATTATACAGAAGAAAACTGTTCTAAGCCAATCAATCGCATTCAATCTGACCTAAAGGAAATGAAATACTCTGAGATTACATTTTCTGGATCAAAATGAAGTTATTATACGCTTTGAAAAATAACTTAATACATTATTTAAAAGCATGGAAAAATGAAAACATTAAGTTTTTATAAGTATAATTTTAAAATTAATTAAAATTTTTTATATAAATAGTATTGAAATGTTTGCAAAAAATAAAACAACTTTTGCAATTTTTTATTTCAAATGCACTGAGAAACATGCTAAATGTTTTATTTATATATTGCAATATAATCTATAAATTTATGTAAAAATTATATGAAAGAGAAAAACAATTTCGAATACTTTACTGAAAATACTTTTGAGTTATAAGTAATTGAAATTTTACTTCGAAATAAATGTAAAAATAAAAAAAAAATAAAAAAAAAACCGTAACAATAATCAAACTTAATGGAGTAAACAATATTGAAATTCTAAAAATTACATTTTAACAAAAATGTTGAAAAAGATATAAAAATAGAAAATATAATACTTTAATTAAATTAACCTCAAAATGGGATTATCTCATAGCTTGTATTTGTAAACCTAAAGTCCCTTTCCCCCAAAGAAGGATTCAAAATAAAAGAGTAAATGGAAAAATTCAATCACATAAAGCATATTAAACTGAGAATTAGATTTAAAAATATATGTTTAATTATATTTTTAATATAGAAATTATGAAAACATCTTCTACCTCTTTTTCTCTTTTTAATTTATCAAGTGCTATTTACGTGATATTTTCTTACTGGCCTATCTTAATATTTTATAAATGTTAATTGTTTTCAGAATAAACTTTTACTTATAATCTGTTGCATTTTCAGCTTTATAAATGCTGTTTTTTTTACATTGTAGAGCTCTCTGAATAAGAAATACAATCAGTAACTATTTGTTTTATTCCATTAAAATTTACAGAACAAACTACAGTTTTTATACTTAATATAAATAAGAATGACAATGGTAAATTTTAATTACATAATACAGCTAACATTTAATTCAAGTTTCATTCAACACGTTATTTACTTATAATATAGAATGATTCTGAATCAATTTTATCCAAATGAATATTATATCTTATTACAATAATTCTGAGCTTGATTAGGAAATGGTATATTTCAATATCATTTGGATTATATGCAATTCAAACTATTTTAAAATAATATTGAAGAGTTAGCTTTTCTATATTAGCATAAAATAGATACATTTATTTAATAATTCGCTCGCAAAGATGTTATATTACATTTACTTGTCTATATGTTTGTGTTCGTTACATTAATCTCAAATTAGTTTCTGATTTATGCAAATTAATTACTTTTATTTTTAACATTGTGAATTACATCAACATCTAAAATCAATTTTAAAATTATAATACTGTTTATCTTCATTTAAGCATTTATTAAAATACAGTTGAAAATTAACGAATTATATGATTTCAAAAAATAAGGAAATCATTTTTATTACTGTAATATTTTAAAATAGAAAGTAGTTATAAAATAATAAGAAAATAGATTATAATTGAATAATGTAATAAAATATGCTTTAAATTGATTTACAATGCGAAATATTTAAAAAAGAAATGATAGAGATTTTAATTAATTTTTTTTTAAAAAACAAGAAAGAATATTGTTTGATGAAAGTTGAATCCAGTTTTTACTTCAAAATTGGATTTAAAAATTCAGTCAAAGGTGAAGAAAATATATGTGCAAGTCTTTTTCCAAATTAAACAACAAATTTTGTTCAAGTCAACTGCTCTACATCAGAAAATAATTATTTTCAAATACTAAGATTTCCGCATGATAAAGTTTAAAAACAGTTCTCTTAATTGTTTGAATTTCATATATATTAACTTTATTTATCATAACTACATATCTATTTATCTTTATTTATTATAAATACATATATAGTGAAGAAAAATGTATATATGCTATTCCATTAATTAATTGATTTTATTAATTCGGCAGAATAATTTGATATGACTCAGATTATTTCACTTGCCGAAAGAAGTAATTTGAACCAGTTTCAACTGTCCAGATTCGAAAATAATATACACTTCAGGAAACTTTATATTACGTAAAATTAGCATCATCATTCATACGTGATATGATTTGGAAATGAATACAATTTAACTCCATTGAGAATGGTTAGAGAATCATTAACATTGGAAATCTATTTATTGAACTAAGGAAATATCAGCTGTTTAAAGGACTTGATTTGTTTTCACGTGTGAATGTTCATTGCCTCATAATTCACCTAATTAACATGTCTCATTCGAACAATATTTTGATTTCAAACTAAGTTGAATTGTTGATCATAAAGTTTGTGAACTCATTTTGATAGAGAAATCATTTATTGTTTATAACACACGAGAGACACCAGTTTAGTATCCATTTAAATAAAGCTTGATTTATGCAATGGTTTATTTGCTTAATAAATGATTTATTTTATTACGGATTGAGGCTTCTAATAGCTTCTATCATATGTTTCAAGTAAGCAATGAGTTTCTTTCAAACCTGACATTTATACTATTTCTCTTATAACTTAAAGTTACCAGAGATTGAATAAATAGAAATAACAAGGACAAGCGTTTATACTATTTATAAAGAGTATAAAATTTATTTATGTGAGTAATAAACCTCTGTTTAAAATAAATTAAGTTACCAAATAGTATTAAAAGATCATTTTTCCTCCTTTGAATTGAATTAGGAATCAATCGAATACAAATGCAATTTGTGAGAAATATTTTTCAAAGGTTTATTATCCAAAGTTCTTATGAAACTGGTGCTTCTTAACACATGTTTCTTATGCTTTTCTTTTGATAATTGAGATGTAAAACTGTTTTCGACCAAAATAATCATTAACGCAATCAAATATGAAAGTTCTTCTTAGTCAAGGTGAATATGAGATGTGGGTCAAGAATGTAGAAGTCAATCAAGAAAGCGTAAATTAGTCAGGGAACAAATATTCGATATTTGAAGAATAAAATCAAATAGCATGTGAGAGGAGAATATTGATGTTCCATTTACAGTTAGAGTTTAAACAAGCAAAAGCATAGACTATTTACAATGCAATCAGCTTGACTACTGGAAGCCATGAGCAAAAGTTAGATTAGAATGGAAATTTGAATTTCTCCACAATGCCATTAAGTTACGAATGTAACAGGGTCACCTGGTTCTTTTTATGTAAAGTAATCAGAATGAAGGGCTCTGGCACATGAATATTTAACTGTTTTTTACTGGACAATCTAGAAGGACAATACGGAAAAATAGAAATCAGTCTCTAATGTGATTCATATCCTAGCAACGTAAATTACCAGCAAGTATGAAGATAGCGAATGATGGTTAGTGTGTATTATCATTGATGCCTTCAAATCTGTACAATATTTTCACTATAATGTGTTCAAAATTGAAAATTATTTGAAAAAGTGATATTGTACCATAACTTCATTCATGTTAGTCACTGGTGACATTAATGAAGCAAGTCTAGTTTTTATTATGTGTTAATAGAAACTGTTGACACAGTCTATCTATTTTATTTGTCCAAGTTTTTAAATATTAATTTAATATAGTTAATAATTCATTTTTAATAACAAGACTCAATTTCTAAGCTGGAATTTAATGAACAGCTGTATGAGCATTTGATGGCATACAGGTAGAACATTTGTTTTCTATAATATTAGGGATAGATTGTGATTGAAATGGTTAAATGTTGTATGTGATTGTTATAAAGAATCAATTCCATAAGTTGGAAATAATCATAAGATCTCTAAAATACCAAGAAGCAATTCTGTAGTCGCAAGTATAAGTCGCAATTGCGAAAGTAATATTTACACTTAAAATGAGAGAGACACACGTTCTGCTAGGCATTTCTTGTTCTAATATGAGGTATAAGAAACTTTCGAAAAATGCTTAAATCCAATTTTTTGTATCAGAAACCTGATGTGAAATATCGTTTCTTAAGAGTCAACATTCGTGATTATTTGAATGAATTCATTGATTGAAATCTTAATTATTTTTATGAACGAGCATATTTAATATATCAAGAAAAATTTTGATAGGGACGAGCCGCTTTATTTGGGGTGTAGCCGTTTTAATGATCCATAATTTTGTAAATAACTGCTAACACATAAGTTGTATATTAGGCAAACTTGATTCTCAAATAGAAGAGAGTATTAATATCATATATAATTCTTCTTTGAGAATGTTCAAATATTAGTTAATATAGAGATGAAAAAATAGAAAAAATGCAACATGAATATGAACGCAAACTTAAATTTTGGTATAAATTAGATAGAACATATTTAAACTGGAACAGTTTTTAAGATTCTTTAATTAGAAAACAGTTATAAACTACTTGCCCTTTTACTAATGATTGTTTTGAATAATAACACTAAATGTTTTGAAGTCACAGAATAATAATAGCAAATTATAGACTCCGTCTGGACACTCAGACACCATTGTCAGAAATATTTATTCATTTACGTATACAGAAGCTAAGAAATGGTAATTCTTCTGCACAGAAGCATATGTCTCATTTTCACGATTTGCATTCTCTCCACAGTATTGCTTAACTGGACAGATGCTGGAATTTTAGCAGTATGGGTGAACTATAATTGCTCAATATTGTTATCTTATCTCGACACTATTTTGTATCCGTATCTTGGTCATCTCTTACGCAAAGAGAATTTTTTACGCGAATGTGAGAATATGTAAATTGCACCATCAAATAATGCTAATTAAGACATATATATGACATGAAATTTATTTACAAATGCATATACAATTAATAACAATACTATTTACCATATAGCGTTATAAATGTTGTTGCACAAATTCTAATAGTTCAATCATTAGTATTATCAATAAATATATGTTACATTCAGGGTGTGCTAACTTGATCAAAAATATTTCTTAATAATAAGAGAAATATTCTTTGAATATTTAGTTTACAGCAATAGGAATGATACAAAAACAAAAGAGTTTTATTTTGAAAATACTTTGTTCATATTTAAATTATTTGTTCCTAGCTTTTCCTCTATCAGTAGAAAATTCTTTCTAATACAAATTATATAGTTTAGGAATAGAAATTTAAAGTATAAATGCACAACATACTATAAATTATTTTAAATCTATATACAGGTATAAATTATCTTTAGATTATACAAAATATTAACAAGTTAATGGACAAAATATTAAATTGATAATTTAATTAATGCATATGATTGTCAAGTTAAAATGTAAAATATTTTCAGAGGAACATTAAGTTCTTATTAACCATAAAAGTTTGTTTCGTTACAGTTCAGATTCTGGCTTAATCACTTTTTATTATTTTTAAATGTTTTCAAAATCATGAAATTTTTCTCTTTTAATTAATATTCAGAACTCAAATTATAAAATCTTTTGTGTATTTGCTTCCAAAATTTTCTAAAATCTCTATCTTTTTCTACCTGTGTCTTTCACCGATTCCAGTTTTCTTGAATGGCTCTCCGGCTTTTGAAAAGCATTGATTTTTACGAGGCAGAGATAACCATGGTTTCAAGCGATTTTTAAGGAATTTTAAGGAAGTGCATGATGACACCAGTAGTTTAACAATACCTGAATAGATATGAAAACGTCGCATCATTTTCGTTTGGTGACTCATTCTATTTGAATCCAAAATGTCTTTCAAAAACATTTAGTACTTACTTGGAATATTGATTGTTTGTTCCAAGTACAAGAAAAAGTCATAGAGTGCGCTGGAAATTAATAATATTATTGAAATTCATTGTGTTATTAAGCTGATTCCTTATGAAAAGATAAAAAAATTGGTTTGAGAAGCTATCTTTCATTGGCTGTTGCCATTAGCACCTTGACAATAAAACAGAGGAAAAAGCATAATGAAAAGGACAAGACAAAACATCCAGATTATAACCATAATTTTTTTCTTTTTTTTTTCTAATGACAGGGTGACTAATGAGTGTGACTGGACCCATTATCCACAACAAGGCCGGAAGCTGCTACTCATTTTAGTTTTATCCGGTTGGCACCTGTGAACGATTGTATTTCCAATTTTACACCATCACAAACTTGTTTATAGGGCAGACTATATTCATCCATCATCTCAGAAGAAGGAATGTCACATATACAGAGAGATAGAGAGAGAAAGGAAACGTCCATGCCCAAACCAAGATTTGAACCAACAGCCCAGGAGTCAGTAACTCCAATCACTCAGCCTTTGGCAGGCGTTACTTTAAATTAAATCAGTTAAAAAGCTTAAATCGGCAAGGACGATTTAGTGTTTTTACATAATTTGGTTCATAAATGTCATTTTATTTTTATTACATAAAAACTAACAGTTATAAAAATTAGTTAATTTTACATAAAAATTATTCAGTTTACCCTTAAACATTTATTTGTTATCTAACAAAGTTATTTTTAATGCCCCAACTCCAGGAATTTAATCCTTAGGCAGTACAAAAGTCGGAAATAAAGGCGACATTTATAAAGTAGATTTCCCTATGGGTGTGTGTCCTTGTGACTCCAAATGTATTAATCAGAAGGAAGTATCTAAGAAATTTAGAAGCAAGTATCAAGCAGATGGGCCTCAAACATGGCTTGTCACCATCAAATGTGTCATTTCACATTGAGGATACTGAGAATACCCCTTACTTTTCATGTCTTATCTGCCATTAATGAACACAAAGAATCTTCAAATCTTCGGGACACGAACTCACTAACTTCTGTGAATGAGAACGAGGCCTTAACCAAACCATTGAGACCTCACTTGTCCAAGAGAAACTAAAGTTTACGCTAAATATAGATTGACATTTTTTTGTTCTAAACAAATAATAAGAAATTTTAATGCTTAATCATCTAAAGGAGGAATAATATTTATTTAATATTTATAATCATGAGATTCACCATTGCTAAAATATTGACATACGCTTGTTTTTTTTAAAAGTCCGTCCTATCAAATATTGTCAACGGAATATTAATTTTGTTTTTTGATTTCTGCATGCACATGCGTATTTTATGTTAGTATTAGGAATTATTTTAAAGATGCATTTAAATAATTATATTTAAAATATTTATTTTGCAGAAAATTATTTTCTGTAATTCTTGTAATCTTGTTTATCTATGGTATTTTTACAAATATATTTTCCAGAAATAAATTTTGAAAAATCTGCTTTTGTTTAACATTTAGTGTTCACCTGATTGTGGTTTAAAATTACGAGGCACTTGGTATTTAAAGCCTGTTAACTTTAGATCTATTCTGAGTCTCACTGGCCCCTCTATTTATGTTTGCTTCAATAAAAGATTCTGATACATGATAGTGATTTATGATAAATCCCTAATTTAAACATTAAAGAGCGAATTCTAGAGAACGTGGAGGATATACACAGGGTCTCATGCTTCCTATGTACATCAGATAAAATAGAAAATACATGTGATTTGTATCGAAAGGAAATAAAATCCCACTATTCCATATGATGTTTCATACTGAGGACTATAAATTTTACAGCATATCCTAAAGGATATGTTGTTGAAAAATTAATTATTCTATATAATCCAGACAAAACCAGAAAGGGGATAGGTGAAATAAAACTGATTTATGACAAAACACTTCTAGACTTATTAATACACTTGTATTCAAGTTAATTGTATTTTTCCAAAATTTTCTTTTTTTAATCGAGAAAAAAAATGATATAAATATAAATTAAGTAATACAATTTTATTAAATTTATCAATAATTTATACAAATGGGATGAAATGTTTTGGGCACAGGTTTAATTTTCTTCGAGTTGAAGACTTCAAAATTTTCAATGTGTGTATGAATCTTCATATATCACTAAGCAACCACAGTCAGAGTATTTATCAAGAAAATTTTATAAAATTTTTCCTCTAATTTAAGTGTGCAAATTGAGTATTATTTACCAAAAGTCTTTATAAAATGGCGTCTAAAAATGAATTCTTTTTTTACAGTATGAAGAAGAGCATTTTCTAAGATAATGCTCTCTACTAGAAATTAAGCTCTTAAGCCACACTATTGCTGATAACTCGTCATTCCTAATTCTCCATTTTACTATCAACACAAATTTAATTTTTTCATAAAGATATTTTTTTCCTTAATAATAATTTATTACATTGATGTTTAAACTAAATTGCACTTAGAAAAACAATGATAATAACAAGAGCACTTTTAAACATTAACTCTTATTTTAGATCGGATTGATGATATTTCATAACACCTTGTAATCTAAAAACATAATTTATACAACACAGTTTCAATTAAAATGTTTTCACACACATACACTTCTTACAAATCAATTAGTATTTCTGTGTACAAAAGATTAATTTATTCTAAAGAAATACTTTTATGATTTTATATTCACTTTCTTTTCACCTAGTTCTTATAAAGATTAAAAACAGAATAAATAATCATAACATTTTGATTCAATATATTGTTTATGTTGTATAAAATTCTAAATAACAAATAAAATTGAATTCTTTAAGGATATGGGAATCACTATTTTATTAAAAAAATTTAAAAAACTAGAAAATTTGCATATGAATAAAATATTTTTAAGGCAAGTAAATATTTGGTAAGATTATTATTCTCAAGGAATTTTCTTTTTCAAAAAAGTGAAATTTATGTGTCTCAAATAATTAAATATTTACATGCTGGAAAAAAGTTTTCTCTTCAGTAATTTTCTGCTTAATCAGGAAATATTCCTTCCTTCTTTTAATTTTATGGCTAACGTAAAATACTAGGCTTTTTACGGATTTTGTACTAGGGTATTTGAAAAAAAAAATTTAAGCACGCGAGGGAAAAGAAACTATTTAAAAGTAAATTTTTTATTTTTAACAATGAAACATTTTTTTGATACTAACATATATACATGTAGACATAGATATACAAAATAATGAAAACTAAATTTGAATAGCAAAAAAAAAA
>JAPDSC010157628.1:0-13856 GCA_026290005.1 Latrodectus geometricus | reverse complement strand
TCGTAGTTTCGATATCGGGTCTGACATTATGATTTTTTGTTACATAATGTCTTTCTCTAAGTTTTGAGTTAATTCTCATTTATGTTTATTTCCTTAATTTGCATATTTCTAAAAAAATTTGTTATATATAAGATCCTTCCTCAGATTGCGAGCAGTTCGAGTGTAGGATTTGCTTCGTGCTAATAAAGTAAATACGGAGAGGTTATTCCTTCTATTTTACCGTGACATAATTTGGTGGAAGCGGCAACAGGTAACATCAGCATTTTGGAAGAAGAAATAAGGGGAAGCCGTTGAATTCAACATCTCCAATCTGAATAAGGAATACACGAAAAGTTAAGGACTTATATGCCTGATAAAGCAAAAACTCAACATGTCGTATTCACTCCAGCTCCAGGGGATGCGAACCGAAGAAAGAAATTGGCTCAAAGAAAATCAGAGTCCAATTAATTTCAATCAGCGGGATGATAGTGTTACAAATCCATTTGTATTTATCTTTAAATAGCTCGGACGGATCGGAAATACTCAATTTTGGACAAAAATTGCGTAATTCAGGTGTATTCAGCGATAACAGCTTTTCGAAAGATTTGGCGACTGTTGGCGAGATTCTTGGCAACTGGCGGGAAATAGATATTTTTGGAAAAATCAATCACTGAAGCTCTAGGACTAATACTAAGTGAGATAGTCTGGAACCTTCCAGAAGTTTGGCGAAAAACGTAAATTTCACGCCAAGTCAGGTATAAATACCACCACCTGACAGTATTCTTAATATTTTTATTCATTTTATTTACAATGAAGAAAAATATTAAGAAACTCTGTAATGAACATAGAGAAAATAATTGGAATGATAAAATTGTAAATCTAGCAGCAGAAAATAACTCAGTATGGACTCTGGCCAGGCAACTCAATAGAAAGAAAATAATTAATCATAGAATTCTTGGGTCAAGTACCAACAATTTCAACCTAATGCCAACAAAAACAAAGAACATACAAAACTTGTCGGACAGACTGCTAATCCTTTTATTGCAACCACTCCTTTAAAATCTAGTTTAGAACCCACTACTTTAGCTGAAATAATTCCACTTATTAAAAACCTTAAAATAAAGAAAGCACCAGGAGCAGACAAAATTACAAATAAAATGATCAAAAGCTTGCCAATTGATTATATCAAAAAATTAATTGACATCTATAATAAATGCCTTGCAATAGTCCACTTCCCCTCTATGTGGAAAACTGCTAATATACTATTGTTCCCAAAACCAGGCAAAGACCCAAGGAAACCTGAAAGCTACGGACCTATAAGTTTACTCCCTACTCTGGGAAAAATATACCAAGGAGTAATTTATAGTAGAATGGAAAATTATATTCAACTTATATCACAACAACAATCTGGCGATAAAAAAGAATTATCAACAGTTAAAATACTAGTAAGAATAACAGGGATTATTGGACAAAATCATCATAAAAATTTATATACAGCAATAGTAATGCTAGATGTATCTAAAGCTTTTGATCGTGTCTGGCATGATTAACTAAAATTAATAAATTAAAATATAAACACATACATCATTTTACTCCTTTATTCTTATTTGCAAAATAGATACTTTCAAGTCACCCAAAATCAAGAAACTTCCATCACCCATTAGGGCTGGAGTCCCTCAAGGGAGTATTTTAGGATATCTTTTTTATACCCATGACTTTCCTGAAATAACAGACAACAAAATTAATATAGTCTTTTATGTGCAGATAATACAGCCATCTTAGCAGATTCCATGAATCCACAAAATGCATTACATAAACTTCAACTTGCCCTGTATGAAATTGAAGACTGGTGCAACACATGGAAAATAACAAAAAATGCAGAAAAATCACAACTGTTCATTTTCAAAAGAAGAAAAAAAAATTAAATTAAACATAAAATACTAAATAACCTAATGCATCCCCAGTTTGGAATTCCCTAAGTAAAAATGAAACAAGAAAACTAAAAACATTTCAATTCAAAATTTTAAGATATTTAACAAATGCTCCATTCTACATCAGAAATAAAAATATAGCCAAAGGTCTCAAAATAGATGATATAATAACATATAAATAAATTAAATAAGAACTTTTATGAAAAAGCCAAAACTTGCAAAGCTTCTAACTTTGATCAAATTTTTGATTGCAAATATCTACAAGAGGATTGCAAATTCAGACCCATTGCAAATTTCTTTCTTGGTGGAATAATTAATTGTATATATATAGTTGTACATATTTTATTATACTCAAGATTTTCATTTTCACTTATATGTTTTTTTCACGGCATTACACTATTTCCACTTCGGAGAAATTTCTTCTCACAGCAACGCCCTCTTCTTGGAGCCTAGCGTTCTGATTGGATACTGGTTCCACTCTCCCAAAGTTTCTCCAAGGCCGCGGTGGCCTGGTTGGTTAGGGCGTCGTTCTCGTTACCAAAAGGTGGTGAGTTCGAATCTCGGCTTATCCGAAGATCCGTCGTGTTCACTAATGGCGACTGGGGCACGTTAAATCCGTCGGGTCGCAATGTCCTCCATGTTCCCACAACAAATTAATACCTCTGGAGGTGGATGGAGCCAGGCTTTGGGTCTTCACCGGTTTCAATCTCTAAATTGAAGATTCAGGTGGTGCTGCCATCTTTGAGCCAAAAGTCGTACTTCGACCTTCGAATGAGGGTGCTCTATTAAAAAAACGGAAGACGCTCCCTCTCTGACTTCATTCGCCAAGTCCAGAGGTGGGGAACCTTTTCACCATTAGAGGCCACATTTAAGTTAGGCAGCAATAAGATAGGCCGCATAAGCTGATTGACCTAAGAAAGTGACATTTGTGAAATTATTATAGTTTTTCTATAGATTTAACAATTTGTTGCATTATATAGAAAAAATAAAATATAATACTACAAAATTTTAAATATAATATACATATAAAATATTATAAAAAATACAATAAAAAATATTTTTTTATTCACTAAGTTAGTGACTTATTTGGCTTTGTTTTTTGTTTGACAGTAATTGTATATTTGGATCAAGCTTCGTAACACACAGCTTTAATTGATCCTCTAAATGTGCATCTGTAATTTGCGTTCTTAAATTTGTTTTTATTTTTGATATGAGAGAAAATGTTGTCTCGCAACAGTAGGTACTTCCGCAACAGGAAAGTAAACGGCGAGCATGTTCTCGAAGGCATGGATATTCAACAGCATTTTTCCAGATTTCTATGGGATCCTTTTTAGCGTTAAAAAGGGATTTGATGATACTATCTTCACCTAAATCAATTAACTCCATTTGTAGTTCTGCAGGAGCCTCGGATATATCTATTAAACGTGGTTCAAATGCCAGTTTCATAGCAGGAGTGTGCTCGTCAAAATCAGAAAATCTATTAGTATACTCTTCTATTAAGCAATCCAAGACACCTACATATTCATCGAATATTTTATTTTCACAGTTCTGCTCATTTAAAATTTTAGCTAGCTCCGGGAAGTGTTGTGCACATATTTCCGATCGGTAAAGCAATGTTTTGAAAAATGATAATTTTTTTCTAAACGCTTGGATCTTTTGCCACATTTCATAAATATACCTCGTTTCACCTTGCAGGCAAATATTTAAATTGTTTTGTCATAATGTCAGACAAAAATGCAAGGTTTCTGAGAAATACTTCATCTGATAGATCACATTGTTTTCCTTCTTCTTGATAAAAGTTTAAAATTTGTCGTCGTAAAGACAAAACTTTTATCAAAACCTGACCTGTTGATAGCCAGCGAACCTTGCAGTAGTATGGTAGATCAACACTATACGTATTCTCATCTAAAGAGAGCATCTGCCGAAATTCACGCTGACGCATTGGATTTACGCGAATAAGGTTGGCAATGGCAGTGGTTCTATCCAAAGTATCTTACAAAATGGTAGTTTTTGCTGATGCAAAATGCAGTGAAATGATATCAATTTTTTCAAGATTAAGTTTTCCTTTTTTAACAAAGCAACGAATCCTTCTTTTTGGCCTCTCATGGAAGGTGCGCAATCGGTACAGACACTGACTAAATTACTGACATTCAATTGTAATTTATTACATACTTCTTTGAAGTTTTTGAAAATATCAGCTCCGCGAGTTCTTCCAGTTAGTGTACTCAACGCAAGTAGTTCTTCGTTAGATTGAAAATATTTAGTTATAGCACGAATAAAATATAAAACTTGTGCCAAATCTGTTTTATCAGTGCTTTCATCTAAAGCAATTGAAAATAAACATCGTCATTTTGTATAATTGTATGAAGTTGCTCTGTTACATTTTGCGCTAATTCGAGCTGTCGATGTGTTACAGTTCTCCTTGAAAGAAGTAATTGTTTGTATTTGTCGACATTTCTTAGATCTAACAAACTCACTGCTTCAACAATACATTCTTTAATAATTTCAATCTCACTAAATTGCTTGCAACTTTTTCCAAGTACATGTGCTATTTTATACGTAACAGTAACTGCAGCATAATTTTGATTTACAAAGTCACTAAAAGATGCCTGCTGATGATGCTTCTCATTTTTCAACTTTTGAAGTGCAGCTTTTCGTGATTCACCTTCTAAAGCGAAATACACTACTGGCCATTAAAATTGCTACACCAGGAAGAAATGCAGATAACAAAATAATATTTATTGGACAAATATATACTAGAAATAACAAGTGATTAAATTTTCAAAAAATTTGGCTGGATAGATCATGAGATATCAGTACTCAGAACAACCAACTCTGGCAGTAATAACAGCAGTTAAACGCCTGGGCATTGAGTCAAACAGAGATTGGATTGCATGTACAGGTACAGATGCCCATGCAGCTTCAACACGATGCCACAGTTCATCAACCGTAGTGACTGGCGTTTGGTGACGAGCCAGTCGCTCGGCAACCATTGACCAGACGTTTTCTATTGGTTAAAGATCTGGAGAACGTGCTGGCCAGGGTAACCAGCCGAACATGTTCCGTATCAAGGAAGGTCCGTATAATACCGGCAACATGCGGTCGAATATTATCCTGTTGAAACGTAGGGTTTCGCAGGGCTCGAATAAAGGGTAGAACCACGGGTCGTAACACACCAGAAATTTAACGTGCACTGTTCAAAGCACCGTCAATGCGAACAAGAGGTGACCGAGACGTGTATCCAATGTCACCCCATACCATCACGCCAAGTGATGGGCCAGTATGATGATGACGAATGCACGCTGCCAGTGTGCGTTCACCACGATGCCGCCAAACACGGATGCGACCATCATGATGCTGTACACAGAACCTGGATTCATCTGAAAAGATGACGTCTCGCCATTCGTGCGCCCAGGTTCGTCGTTGATCACACCATTGAAGGCGCTCTTGTCTATGACGCAGCGTCAAGGGAAGCCGCAGCCATGGTCTCCGAGCTAAGAGTCCATGCTGCTGACTCACGGTTCTTTCTTGACTCACGGTTCGTGACATGGTTGCAAGATCCATTACGGCCATGCGGATAATATGCCTGTCTTCTCGGCTGCTAGTGATAGGTGGCTGTTGAGATCCCGCATGGCGTTCCGTATTACCGTCCTGAACCCATCGATTCCATATTCTGCTAACAGTCATTGGATCTCGACCGACGCGAGCAGCAATACTGCGATAAGATAAATCGCAATCCCGGTACGCTACAATTCGACCTTTATCAAAGTCAGAAACGTGCTGGTACGCATTTCTCCTTCTTACACGAGGCATCACAACAATTTTTCACCAGGCAACAACGTTCAAATGCAATTTGTGTATGAGGAACCGGCTGAACAATTTCTCATTTAAACACAATGTAGGTGTCGCTACTGGTGCCTGCTTTGTCTGAATGCGCTGAAAAGCTAATCATTTGCATATCACAGCACCTTCTTCCTTTCGTAAAAATTTCACGTCTGTAGCTTCTTGGTGTAGCAATTTTAATGGCCAGTAGTGTATTTATGTTCTTTATGAGTCAAATAATGTTTATTTGCATTCGCTTTTTTTAAAGTATTTAAAATTGTATTGCACAACAAACACATAATTTTATCTTTCTAAGCAGTAATGAAAAAATCTAACTCCCATTCTACATTAAATGTTCTGTTTCCACCACCTAATTTTCTTCTCTTACTATTTGACATGATAGATAAAAAAACGAATATCAAATAATATCTTTAACAAAGAGTATACTTTCTAGAAATACAATAAAAGCGTTTAACTGTTATAAGCACGCACTGTTAACTACAGTTTGCTGAAGATCGAAACAGGGAAGCGTTGAGAGGTGTGTCATAGAAGCCAAAGCAAGGTGTGACACTCAAATTGGAGATCTGAAACCGAGTTTTGTTTACTTCTTAGACAAGGTAGTTAGCGCTGCTAGCGCTAATTTAAATTTTTTTTTTACTAAGACAATCAGCTGACTAATGAATTATCTATGTAATCGATGATGCAACCAATCAGTATCAATGTAAACATATTGTCTGCTAGCATGTGCCTGCTCTGTATGACAAATTTTGTAATTCACTTACCAGAAAATTTTACAATTTTTTAATTCCCATTATTTCTTCTAAATAAAAGAAAAAACACACATAAGCCGGCTTTTTTTTCGTTTAGTTCATTCTTATTGCAACTTGGGGGCGCTAAAAACTATTTAAAAAATTGACATTGAGTGTCCAAGTCTGAAACGGATGGTCTGTGGGCCAGAGCCTCGCTCACGGGTGTTAGAGCCAGTTTCAGACTAGTACTCTGACGTCATGTTACAATATGATTGTATTTGGCGGGATTTTTTGCGCAACTGTCATGGCGTTGATGTACAGTAGTTGTTTGAAACGAACTCTACCATTTTGTACTAGGTGGCAAAGGGCAGTAATTTTATCCAAGAATAGTGTTTCCTGCAATCTACAGTATTTTAGAAACAATGCAACATGTAAATATTTACCTCGAAATTGCCTACATAATCTTTAAAAGTCATTCTTCAAATGAAATAAACAAAGCAACAATGCCAAAAACTCCGGTTCAATACATAAAAAAAAAAAAAAAAAAAAAAAAAAAAAATGTTTAACAAAATTCAATATGTGTTATATGAATAGGATTTTTCCCTATAAGAAAATTTTACTAATTCATTAAAATGGGATATAAAATAGCTATGTATAAATTTCAGAGTTATTTTCTTGTTGATGAAACAATGGTATTCATTCTCCTAAGCTGATCAAAGACTACTCTTTCTGTCTTAGAACAAAAATTTTCTTCTCTCTATATATATATTATTTAATTATCTTTCCTTCACTTTTCAACGAGAAAAAAAATCAATGCATTATTTATGAAATCCTTTCAAAATCTATAAAACATTGAAGCACGTGTAAAAAACATCTACAATCAGAAAATAAAAGAAACACTTTATATCAGTGATTCCCAAAGTGGTCTATATCGACCCCTAGGGGTCTATGACAACCTGCAAGGGGTCTACGTCAGCGAAAAAAAATTTGGGGGTCCACGATAGTGGATCTCAACACATACATTGATAGTACCTATTTACTTACATCATACTATCTTATAATATCAAAACATATACATTATTTATAAAAGTACCTATGAAGTAAAAATTTTATTATATATGTTTATAAAATTGTGTAAGTTGTAGGATGTTGGTATTCGCTTTGTGGTCGCAATACATTTTGAACTTGTAAAAACCTGAGAGTCGCAGTCTCAGAGCTTCACTACCTTGCACTGACTTGTTCAATTCGTCACTCTATAAATACGAATGTGGGACAAATACGTTTATCTTTATTTTATGTTTATATCTTTTTATATGTTTATATCTCGATATCTTTATTTTATGTTACGTATATTTTACATAACAGATACAAAATTTTATTTTAAGTAGTTTTAATTTAAATTCAATTAATAAATGTATAAATTAACATGTGTTTTTACTTTAAGTTTTTAACACTAAACTTCACTACAGTTAGAAATTTACAGGAAATCAATATCAGGTAAGTAGGGGGTCTACCCGACACGGAAAAACATGGCAAGGGATCTACGACACAAAAAAGTTTAAGGAACTCTGCTTTATATGAATTCTACATTTTCATTTAAAATTCTATTTTTTGAGGAAAAAAATTTCTTTTACAAGCTAAGAACATGTCAATTTATTTTTCTCCATAAAAAACTTTAACCACGAGATTCATTATTTTGCACCCATTTTATTTAGAGTTTCATTAATATTTAATGAAAAAAATAATTCAATTTGCTCACAATTTCGGGATCGTGAACAAAGTTAATTTGCTTCTGGCTGAGTAAGAACTTTTAAAGCTAAAATAAAAGCATTTCCCTGCAATAATTGCTTTATTAGCATATAAAAAAAGTTTTTAACGGCTTCTATCTGGGGAAATCAATGAGGTTTTGAGCACAGAATTTTCATTTTTTTTGATTAACACTATTCTCACGCTCTGATAATGATTATTTACATTTTGATAATGATCTCTATAACTTATCTTTCTTGATGCATGTCAAAAATAGGTTTGTTGGTTTCAGAGAATTTTAACATTTTCAATCCATGTTCACTAATAACAAGAAATGTTCTGTTTTCAACATTACTGATATCAAAATGTAAGCTTTTGGAGCCTTACTCAAGACAATAATGCATTCAGATTTCTAAGAGTGACGTCACTCTTAGAAATCTCATCCCAAATTGTGTGATGAGAAAATAAATCTCGCATTGAAATCGAGTTCAATTTCAGATAAAACCAATTTCGAAAGGTTTTTCTAATTTGAGACTAGTTTCCTCCGAAATTTAACTTCCAATTCCGTTGATTTTTATATAATGATTGAAAGGAAATTATACATTTAACAAAAATATTTCGCTTAAAACATGATTTTTTAGTTAAAATTATCAAAAGATTAATTTTATCACAAAGAAAAAAAACTATAAATTTCAGACTTTTATATAAAAATTATATTTTAAAAACTACGAAAAAGTGTTAAAACCAATTATCTTTAATTTTTTTTGTTTTTGTTTTATTAAATGCCCATGAAAGGCAAATGGTAATTTGGATTATACACTCAGGAATATTGAAAGTAACACACCCAGAAAGAAGATAGGTATAAGCACGGAGTGCAATGAGATCTAATGTGCAAATGATCCAAGTTTGGTGACGATGCGCAAAACCACACACTGAGCAGAGGCGCTGCAATCAGGAAGTGGACCCAATATAAACTGGCCCAAAGTGGAGGATTAAAAAACGTGACGATTATAGGCCGAGGCTAGAAGGACTTTATTTAGGCCTGGTGAGAAGATATTTTGCCCAGCTGAGACAAGGGGTCTCATCATCTGATTGAAAACCGCAGTGTACCGTTAGAATATGTTGAGAGCAGTGGGCACGATGCCCACTGGTCTGGAGCGACCAGGAAGATGACGAAACGAAAGGATCGTGCGGCCAGCTCTCGTGGATCACATAGTGACTTATTCCAGGATATACGCAGATTTAGGGGTGGCAGTTGTACCACACATCATTTCTAGACGTTTTGCGGAAGTGAATCTGCCATCCAAACATCCGTTTCGTGTATTGCCTTTATGCTACAACATAGGTAACTCCATATATAGTACTCCCAATCCCAAGTGACGTTGAATGCCACAGATTGGCAAAACGTGGTGTTTAGGAATGAGTCCCTGTTCATTTGGGGGATACAGTAGAAGTCCATTAATCCGGCATCCAACAGTCCGGAATGCCCGATAGTCCGGCATCGCTCCGGAAAATTGTAAAAATTTTGGTTTTCTCCTAAAGTATGTCTGTAAAGGAAATAAAAACGTTCGAGAGCTATTCGGAAGTTTTCTGAGTGGTTCGAGATCATCCGGAAGCGCTCGGTATTGTTCGGAAACAATTAGCGGCCGGTTAGTCAATAGTAAACGTAACTTTTGAAACTGTTTATAAAAAAAGTGATTTTCGTTCTAACTGTACATAGGGTGACCATGTTTCCAAAACCTAAGCCTAAATAAAGTGACTCAGATGCCGAAATGGAAGAAAACGAAAAATCAGCTGGGCAGAAGCTGCAGCATCACTAAATAAGTTTATCTCTTTTGCTGAGGCTAGTACAGTGCTTCAGAAATTATTGATTTCCATATCATTAGAAATAAATTTTAAACTAAACGCCAAAAGTCAAGAAAACAAAAAGACATTCATGACTTTTTTAAATCTAAGTGAAATATGTTTTACAGTACGTGTACATACATTATATGAATTGTAAAATAAACTTTGTTGTATGTATTTGCATACTGTATTTGTAGTTTAATTATTAACCTATTGTTCTTATAATTACCGTCCGATAGTCCGGAATTTTCAGTAGTCCGGCACCGAGCCGGTCCCGAACGTGCCGGATTATCGGACTTCTACTGTAGATGATAACCACATACTGATGTTGAGGTGCTCTGGCGGGGGCCATATAGCCAGTCCACTGTATTGGTAGGACGGGCCAACGTTATGTTGATGGCATTCTCGGATCAGACTTGGGACCTTTCCTAAATGATCTTCCAAACCGAAATCCACAAAGGGGAATTTTCCAGTACTCGTCTGCATACAGCTCGAGTTTCCCGAGACTTCCTACGTCACCCCCAGACTCTAACATGGCCAGCCCGCTCCCCACACTTGTCCATTTTTGGTACCACCTAAAACGCTAGATGCCGCCGTGTCATCCTGTACATGATTTGGATGTGGCTGTTCAAGATTTATGGGCACATCTGCCTCAGGAGATAATCAGATGTCTAATCAATTCGATGCCGGACCATGTGGAGGCATGTATTGCAAAAGGACCCAACACACTACTGAGTTTGCACTATATTTGTCTAACTGTACGTATTTAATTGCCTTGATTTTGGAATCAAATGTATTTGAATCATTATTTATGTGTATAAAATCCCATTCTTGGTTTCCGTTCGCACGCTATTTTCAATGTTCCTGATTGTATAATCCAAGGTTTCGATCATGTATTATTGTTTAAGTTTATTCCATCTCTACACATTCAAAATCTTTCAATAAATATTATGCTGCGAATGTTCAGGAACTTATTTTATATTTTTTAGCACTTATTCATAAAAAAAAACTTAGATAATTTTCAAAAGGTATTAAGTAAATAACACATTTAAAATATTAAGTTAAAAATTAGATTTCTTGAAAAAAGTATAAAATGCACTATTTCTTTTATTTTACAGACTTCAAGCACTGCATTAAACCTTAATGTAAACCTTGATTTAATATTTTTGATTTTTTTAGCACATACTAAATTGGAAAGCTTAATAAAAGTTAAATGGTGCACAAAAGAACAATCATTAGAACAACACTTTATTAAAAACTATTTTGATGATATTAAAAAAAAATACAAGATTGTATTCATATGAAGAAGACGAAATATTCTTATAAAGGATGATGAGAAATATCACTTGAAAATTCTTTTAAGAAATTTTCTTTCCCTTTATTGCCAGTTTTCAACAGAATGCAAAAATGAGAACTCCTCACTTCCTCCTTTTCTTTTGTAACTTAGCAGGTCTTAAATATGGATTGTCCATTATATCATTATCTGTTATAGAATCTTTCTGATTTTCAGCATCTTCACCTGTATCTGAAACAAATATATTTTAAAGTGACTTTAGGCATCAATTAAAAATGATACATTATGAATTGATTTTTAGCTTATCTTAATATATTTACATCAAAGAATATTGTATGTTTAAGGGTGGGGAGGTTTAGCCTTTTCCATCAGGGATATTTATTACCAAAGCATAGTCGACTTCCCTACTGATCAGACTTGAAATCCAGGGTATAAGAATTCAATGGAGAGGCAAGCCGTTGGACATTTTTAATGTTTATCATCCACCAAACCAGAAGCAGCTTCTTATAGTTCTTTCCAATTACTTAAACAAAAACACCATCATTTTGGGTGACCTCACGCTAAACATCACATATGGGGCAGTTCTTGTACTAATGAAAGAGGAGAAGAAATGCTATAATTGATGGATGATACTGAATCCACGATCCCCAAAAATGGCACTCATACTTACACCTCTTACAGCTTCTGATATATTGGACATAGCCATTCCCAGCTCAGAAATTTTTCCCCAGTGTTCAAGGAGTGTCTCGGACACTATAGATAGCGATCATTTACCTGTCCATATTAAATTTAAGAAAGGGCAGATAGTGTATATTTAAATGGATAAGTTTTGAAACTTCAAAAAGGCTAATTGGAACTCCTATAGGGAGGGATTCAGTTGATCTCAGCTTGTCATCTACACCGATAACAAACGCTCTCAGAGAAAATTGGACAAATTTCAAGAATATTATTTTTGAGAATGCCAGGATTTACGTCATAAGAGGCAAAGTAAAACATTATGTGCCTATCTTCATACACCATTCTTCAAGTTTAAAAACATTTTTAGAAAAGAGAAATCAACTGTACCTTACATGACGAAAATGGTGGAATAAGAACATAAATCAATAAGATCAATGCAGAAATGAAATTCAAATATGCACAACTTAAGAGATCAAGAGAAGAGAATTGTGTAAAAATCTCAACTCTAGGACTTCCAAACTCGAAACTATAGCAAACTGTATGGAATAGCAACAAAGAGCAAGTACAATGTGAAGAGAGTAACTCAGTAATCGACAATTTTTCCTGGCGACAAAGCGTCTTTGCAGCCTACTATCAGGCGACAAGCAACGAATGTGAGTTTGGCGAAGCTATAATCAACGAATGTGACTTTGGAGATCTCTGCATTCTATCAGACAGGCACAGCTCCCTTCACTACCTTTACAGTTGGACAATAGTTGGAGACAAAACAAGCATCTCCATTTTTCTTAAGCTTCAATTTATTTCAAAGATCCACAATGTTCATTTGCAATGGATACCATCCGATGTAGTAAAAGTTGGCAATGAAAGAAGAGGATCGCTTAGTCAAAGACGCCATCGACATTCTGCACCTTCCTCTTCGACCCTTACCTATTCAGAGCATCAATTTAAAAATAAAAGTCCTCTTTTAAGAAGTGGAGGATTTTTCCTGTTTACCACTGGTATGTAACAAAGGAACGGGGATCCTTGTTTGTTTTCAACTGCGACAAAACATCTTGAATGGCGATTTCCAGGTTGGCTAGTGGACATATAAAGGAGTCTTTCATTTTTTGAGGGCAGAAAATTTTTTGCTGTATGCTCTAAATGCAAGGCACAAAAGGCCTTGGATAAACATATTCTTCTCTCCTTGGATCTATCTAAAGACATCATCCCCCTTCTTGTAATCAATTTTCTAAGGGTCAACGGTTTATTGGATCTTGTCTGACTTTGTCAGACAGGAAAATTAGTAACAACATTATAAAATCATTTTTTAATTGATAATGTTCTTAATTAATGAATAAACTTACAAAACATAGTAACAATCATAATACAGATGCTTACATTAATAAAAGTTATGTTATTTTTGAGTGATGCAGTAAAGTGAAATTCGTTAACAACATACTTTAGCTTCAAGATAAGAAATAAATATTAAAAAATATTATAAAATTAAGAAAAACTATATAAACAATGTATGTTATATTAATAAAATAGTGACAAATAAGGAAAAACATTTAATTACTCATAAAGAATATTGTGTATTGCTTATATTATGATACCACAATACTATACAATGGAATAATTGTACTCACATAATAAATGATTTTGTGATAATTTCATCTTATTTTTAGTGGAATTAGTTTTTACTAAATTAAGACATTTTAAAAGTCAAAAATGCAATTGAATAGTAATTTTGATGTATATGAATTTTTGTAAAAATATTGCTCATTAACAGAAAACAAATAATCCAAATTAAAAAAATAATGCAATAATTTAAAA